>JAMKQA010010724.1:0-30847 GCA_024699735.1 Posidonia australis
CACATGCATCATTGCATCTTGTTTGCTTTCTGCCTTTTTTGGTGTTTTCTTGGTTTTCCTCGTCTTTCCATTAAAAGACTAGGTGGCGACTCCTTTCCTTATCCTTTTGTTTTCCCTTTGGTGTTTCCGAGTTTTGTCTCTTCCTCCAGATTAACCATTTTCACCGTGACTGTGTCGGACCTCCCAGTGTGTTTCCGCACACTGGAGTAAGGTTTTGGTGAACCGCGCCCAGGGGTCCCACTGGCATGGTCACACCAACCAACAAGGGGAAATGGTTCCACTTCCTTGGAGTGGAGCAAGGGTGGATTGTAAGATTTGGACTTACCGACCAAAGGGAGAATGGTAAGATTTGGACTTACCGGCCAAAGGGAGAATGATAAGATTCGGACTTACCGACCAAAGGGAGAATGGTTTCACTCATCTTGGAGTGAATCCAGGGAGACAAGGGTGTAGGGGTCCTAGTCGACTGTTTAGCCGAAAGGATTTACCGAGGGGATCTTATTTAAGTATCAGTACACCCTGGATCATCACCATTGTAGGGATAGCTTATTGCCCTGCATACACTCTCAAAGTAGTCCTTCCTTCCACAAAGCAGCTTACATGCCCCTGGTCGAAGGCTCCAGTTTAGTTACACAGTGAGCGGACGCTCTAATCATGACTTTTGACCAAAGAGCAGCTGACATGCCCCTAGTTGAAAGTTCTGGCTCAGTTACACTGTAACTTGTGAATTATCTGTAACTTTTCACCAAAAAGCAGCTGACATGCCCCTGGTCAAAGACTCTGGTTCAATTACACTGTAGCTGGTGTTTTGTATGTGACCTTTGTCCAAAGAGCAGCTGACATGCCCCTAGTATTAGACTCTGGTTCAGTCTCATTGTGGCTGGTCTTTTGTATGTGACTTTTGACCAAAGAGCAGCTGACATGCCCCTGGTATTAGACTCTGGTTCAGTCTCACTGTGGCTGGTCTTTTGTATGTGACTTTTGACCAAAGGGCAGCTGACATGCCCCTGGTGTTGTACTTTGTACCTCTCCTGAGTGTATAAGGTCTTGGAATCCAATATGTAATTATAGACGTTCCTTGAACCACTGGCGTATTCGAGACCATCACCAATTGAAACAAGTTACCATTCATCAAACTACCAAAAGTATGTGCACCTACCTGCTTTCCTGTACTGTACATGGAAGATTGAAGGAATCAAGGTGACTTGAAAGATGCCTTTGATTGAGGTTGTAGTCTGCCTCTGACTGGTATGTTCGGGGTGTATTCTGTTCACCTATGGTGTTTTGATGGCTTTGTATTTGGCCGGGCTTCTGTACGACATTCTCCTGATTGTATTTGCCAAATTATGGATTGTAGCATTGGATTCAGAGCCATGTTGTCGTCTCTGCTAATCATTTGACATGTAGGTTCTGATCAGAGAACTGTCTTGCCTTTGATGAATCCTATTGTGTGAGTCCAGCATGAAGGCAGCTGACATGCCCCTAGCATAAGGGTGAATGATCCCTTGAATCACTGAAGCGGTTGTAGTTGATTCTGATTGAGGCAAGAGACATCTTCGTTCATTGACTGGAGGCATGTATACTCATCCACTATTCTGAGCTATGCTTGGATGGTAGGCGGTAATGTGAGACATCGTAGTATGTCTTAGGCTGGCTATTCTCTGTTCTACCACTTGTTGTGTCATTGCGCTCTGGCTACAGACATGTATTCGACTGTGTTGTCCTCATGCCTTCCACAAACAATGTCTACCGTGCTTGAACTGTTGCGGAGGGATTGTTGTCACTGTCGATTCTGTAGGCCCGTGTAGCACATACATTATCTGGTGTCCTCACTGTATATGTACTATGACTACTGAGGAGCTGGAATGTCGTTGGGCAGATGCGCGTGGTAAAGATCCTACAAGCAAAAAGAGTGATCCAAGCAATGCTATGATGATTATTATTATCGTTGTAGGCTTTATGATTCGTGAGCAATTTAGTTATGCAAGAGTGAATTTTGTTTGATGCATGCCTTGTGATTCCAGTTGCTTGCTATCTATATTTGCTATCCTTCCTGTTCAATGAGTTCATTATCAGGGTTGTTTGCTTGTTTAGTTTAGCTGTTGGTTTGCCCTCAGTTAGGCTGGAAAGCTGTATACCTGTTAGAGGAGGATGACACTTTCGACTCAGTTGCCAATACAAAGACTTGCAAGTCGTTAGGTGGCTGTCACTGATTAAGGGTGGCACTTGGATTAACTATAAAGCATTGCGGTGGACATGGCTCCATGCCAAACTCTTTAAGGTCCTGCACCTGCTTTTTCCCTTTCGATATCATCGTCTTTTCTTTTCTTTTATTCCCTCCTAGACGTGCGGCTTCACTCTAACCTTGTCTTGGAGGTAATAAGTGCTCGATTTATTCAGGAGACCTTTATTGCAAGATGGTGGGTCTGTCCCTCGAAGGTATGATTTTACTGAGCGCATACTCCAACTCCTCTCCAAGTTATGGTAAGGGTAGAGCTACGACGCACGCCTCTCACTCATGGGCTGACTTCTATCTTCGCCTTCTGTCTTCTCTATTCTTTTATCCCCTTGCGAATGTATTTTTTCTTTCTGGCTCACACTCTCAGTCACCCCTAACATTTTATCTCCCTCTTGGAGGTGCAGGATCCTTGTGTTGCTTGGACATTTCATCTGGCATTGATGTTCAGTGGCTCCCTTGCTAACTTGGTCGTCTAAGTAGTGACAACTGAGGAGTGATAATCCACTCTAACATTGGCGAGCTTTTCTGATTTTCATCATCGGGCAGAATGTTAATGACAAGCAGACTGCCCTACCAATTACTTTTAGATGCTTTTCTTCTATTTATGTTTTTTCGTTTTTGTATTTTATCTTTTGTGCTTTTCTACTTTTTTGTGTTTTGATATATGATGATGCAGAAAGAAAATAGAGGAACACAGGAAAAGGATACAGCTCCAGTCCTTGTCGTTAATGTTTGTCGATGCCATTGAGGTTTAGAGTAACTCCTTGTAGTGCCACTGGAAGACAGAATCAAGGCAAGTGTAACAAAAGCTATCACAACCGTTGTTAGATTCAAGGCTGTCACTGTGAAAGCTGAATCTGCTGATGACACTAACATTGTATCTTTGTTGGAACTGATATCAGCTGTGTTGGCTGTCTCCCACTTGATCTAGGGTATTTGCACGTATCAGCTCATGGCAAACTGGCAAGCTTTAAGGTTGGACCCCCACAGATGAACAAGAACAGAAGTGGTGCACATGAGTGGCGCCGAACAAAACTGAGAAACGACAACAAAACAAACAAGGCAAGAAATGACCTAGAACAAGAACGACAATACAAAGAATACCGCTGAAAGGACCAAAGAACAAACTAGGCTAAAGAGGCCCGAAGGACACCCTGGGAAAAGCTAGGAGAAAGAGGAAGACCCCTGAGATTCTAGTATCCTCAGAGCTTGCAGGCTCGAACACAGTAAGGTTGGCTATTCTAAGGTGTGCACGTGTGTGTGCAAGTGTGTGCATGTGTGTGTGGGGGCTGCCTCCTGCCTGTTGACGACAATGTTCCCATTGCAAATCAAGTCCTGGACAGCATTCCGAAGAGTGAAACACTTGTTCATTGAATGTCCACGAGTGCGATGGAATTGGTAGAACAAGTTAGCCTTATACCACTTCGGAAGTAGGTCCGATGGCGGGAGAATCTCTGATAGCCGTAGGAATGGCGCAACTTCAGGAAAGATTTCGCTCAATGAACTCTCGAGTGGGGGAAGTCTCTTTCCTTATGGTGAGGCCGCTTCCGCCGTGGTTGCTGCCCTTGCTGAACCAACATATCAAAACATGTCGGTTCAACGGTGACATGTGGATGTGTAATGCGCACTGAACTAGATGCTGATGAGGATGAAGACACGGATGCGAGTGATATGCCTTGTGTAGTAACAGTAATAGTTCCATAGTCGATTAAAGTCTGTATGATATCCCGTAAAGTGAAGCATTTATTAGTCAAATGCCCTAGGGGTCGATGATAATCGCAGTATACGTTCGCATCGTACCACCGAGGGAGTGGAGTCGGTGGGGGACACGGATCCGGGAGTCTCAGAAGTGACAATACCTAAGGAAAAACAGCGCTCAGCGACTCGCCTAGTGTAGTGTAGTCACTTTCAAAGCGACAGCCTCGTTTCTTCTTAAGTTCCTGTCCTTGTTGAGTCGATGTGACGAGATGCACTGGCTCGACAGTGGGAGGTGTACGCCTAATATGCGGTGACGACCTACGTGTTGGAACCTGATCTTGATGTTGAGGTGAATTCTGAATATGCTGTGTTGTGTGTGGTGCTGTGACGAGAGCAACAGTTACGGCGTCGAGACAATTCTGGGTGATGGACTCGGGAAATGCTGTACTCTCGCGCAACTAATGGGTTGACTCCAAGGTGATTGTGATGCATGCTGTGTCCAATGCAATTGTGGTGCAGGAGGTAGAAATAACGCCCCCATTGACGGAGCAGTGTGATGCTCAGGCAATGGTATGGGCGATAAAGTAGTGGGGTGAGCCTGCAATACTATAGTGGTCTGCATTGGAACCTCAGAGGTCGAAGGAGGAGGACCCTCAACTCGATCAAGAGAATTGGCCATGTGCTCGAACTCTCGGGCCGTTGCCCTCCAGTACTGAGCCTGCGTGGCCAAAGACCTATCAAAAGATAGGTCAAAAGGCACAAGCGGAACAGGAACGGACCCTAAAATAGATGAATCCACAACTCCATGAACTCCTGAAACAGGAGGGCCCGAGGAATGGGGTGCAGTTGGCAGAACTTCTGGGACCCGTGTGGTGGTCACCGTAGTTGAATCAGTGACGGGCCTTAGACAGACTTGTGTTCGCCACCACTCCGGAAGAGGAGATAAGGATCCCCCATGATCCCCAGATCGGGACGCATAAAGGGAAAAAGCAGTCAAAGTGAGAGAAGAAAGATCCGAGCGTGGGGCCATCTTCAGAACAATAAGCAGAGGCTTGCGGGTTTGCTGGGCCATGGCTATCTGCAAGCGAAATAAAAGAGTTGCGGAAGAGGATAAACGCATGAGCTTTAAGATGATCCACAGTCGACAAGTGACCAATAGCTCAGAAATGACAAGAGAACACAACCACGGGAAGCCACCCACGATGAAGACACCTGATCTCTTGACTGAGGACCTCGCAACAAAGTACCTGAGAAAATATGTAACAGAAACAAGTATTAAAACCTGGACAACGACGCAAAGACAAATGCGAGTTATTAGGGTTGCATGCCATGACACACAATGCAAATGAGTGTCCTAAAATGCTCAGAGGACGGAACACACAGACCTTGAGAGCACTTGAGAGTGGAGAATTGAGTGCAAAGAAGAGGAGAGCGGAGCCAGAGCCGTCGTAAAGGGGGAGATTAGTCGTTTCAGAGCTCCAGCGAGCCACCTCCGTTCAGGTATACCCACTAACTTCCTCTTCTTTTCTCTTTCTGTATTGTAGTCTACCTTCCCTCCTCTCTCTTTCTGGAGCGGTTCCAAGGGATCCAAAGCGATCGCTTGGCCTCTGGAGCTCCTCCGTGCCTCGCCGTCGCCGTTTTCCGGTGACAAAGGTGGGGGGGCAATCTAGGACACGTCCTGGACCCCCGAGTCTTCCCTCCTCCTCCTCTAGTCGTCCTTGAGCTCTTCAGCCCCTTAGATTGCTGCTCCACCGCTCCAGAAGCCCGCTTGCCGCTTGCCGAAGAATCTCCTAGACCCCGCCGTCGCCGGAGAAGACGACAGGGACCAGACGCTCTCCACACGCCTCAGCCCTCCCCGCTCCACTCCGAGCCTCAAAAATCGTTCCACATCCTTTCGCGAGTGCTCCAGAGCCATCAGCCAGCTGCATCGAGCCCCGGGGAGCCTCCTCAGCCAAGCTCGCCGACGTCTGCAACGTCGATAACGAGGTTGATCAGGGAAATCAACTATGCCTCCCTCCTCGCGCCCAAGGCCTCAGGAGTCCTCTACCGTTCCTCCTCAACCTTCTAGAGGGCAAGGATCACCCCGCCGCAGCTCTGGAGCTCCAGTCGCCTCGTTGCTGTCGTCGGGGTTCTTCAACGGTGAGCAAGGTGGTGGAAGCTGTCTAGCCGTCAAGACCTAGATCCAAACCGTTAGATCTTCTCCTTCTTGCCTCCCATGGAATCTGATCTAAGAGCAGGCCACGGGAGGGCCTTGGTTGGCTCCTCCGATGGTTGTCGGCGACGGAGCTCCGTCGCCGACGACCGTTGTTTCTTTTTCTCATTTAAAAAGCATTTTAAAACATTTATTTGAATAAAATCAAGAGTTTATGTTTTTCATGCAAATAGGTCCTTTTGGAATTACTTTTTTGTCCTTTTATAGCATATAGGTCCTGCAATCATTTTTCTAAAATGTTTCAAATAAAGTTTTAACTGAAAATATTACATGTTTTACCCTGAACATTTAAAGTAATGTTTTTTGAGTTTAAAACTTTAATAAAAGCCCCTAGAGTCTTTGAAACATATTTTCTTTCAGACATTTTGCTAAAAGGACGTTGCAAATTTTTAAAAACTTCCTGGAAGTTCATTTTTTTGTGAAAATTGCGAAAAAGACCCTAATCTTCTTCAAAATGTTTCTGATAGTTCATTTTTATAGTAAAAATTGCATAAATAACCATGCACATTTCAAAAACTCTCTAGATAGTTGTTTTTGTTGGTTAACTTGCATTTTAGCACTCATACTTCTCTGAAACTTTTCCAGAAGCATGTTTTCATGGGACAAATTGCATTTAGGCCCCTATGTTTTACAGAAAACTTCCAGAAGGCTTATTTTGCTGTGAAAATTGCACAAAACTCCCTGAATTTGTTTTAAAACATTCCAGAAGCTTGTTTTCTTGGTTTAATTGCACTTTAACCCTCTGTTTTTACTGAATTTCTTCTAGATGCTTTGTTTGCTGGGTTATTTGCAATTTAGCCCCTATGCTTCATTTATTTTACTCTAATTGCCTGTTTTTAGGAGTAAAATGACAATTTTTCCCCTAAAACTTCCTGGATCATTTTTGAGCCTTTTTTCTTGCATTTTTACCCTGATTTTGTACTAAATTGATTTGCATGCATGCATTAGTGGGTAAATTGCATGATAACCCCTAGGGAATTTCATTTTGACCAGGGATGCACAGTTAATTCCATATTTCTTCATACATGCATGGAATGTGTTTTCCTATGTATTTTCGCTGATTTGGGCTTTTGAATGTCAGTTTTCCTCGGATTTGGGCTTTTTGCACAAAACGCCCTGGAGTTTTCAGATTTGCACTCACACTTGCATTTTTCATACTTTTCACATCTTTTCGTGTGATTTTTTCGGTCTTTTCTTCCTTGCTCGGTGCACACTTTCTCCTCGTTTTACCTCCAATATAAGGTTAGAGTGAAGCCGCACGCCATTGAGAAAAAAAGAAAGACAATGATATCGAAAAGGAAAAAAGCAGGTGCAAGACCTTAAAGATTTTGGCATGGAGCCAGGTCCACCGCAATACCTCATAGTGAATCCGAGTGCCACCCTTACTCAGTGAGAGCCACCTAACGACTTGCAAGTCTTTGTATTGGCAACTGAGTCGAAAGTGTCATCCTCCTCTAACAGGCATATAGCTTTCCAGCCTAACAGAGGGCAAACGAACAGCTAAACTAAACATGCAAACAACCCTGATAATGAACTCATTGAACAGGCAGGATAGTAAATATAGATAGCAAGCAACTGAAATCACAAGGCATGCATCAAACAAAATTCACTCTTGCATAACTAAATTGCTCACGAATCATAAAGCCTACAACGATAATAACAATCATCATAGCCTTGCTTGGATCACTCCTTTTGTTTGCAGGCTCTTTGTCGAGTGCTTTTTACCTAGGGTCATCTAGCTCCTCAGTAGTCAAAGTACATATACAGTGAGGACACCAGTCAGTGTACGAGCTACATGGACTTGCAGAGTCAGCAGTGTGACAACAATTCCTTCGCAACAGTTCAAGCATGGTAGACATTGTTTATCGAAGGCCTGAGGACAACAAAGCTGAATACATGATATAATGAGTAAAAGAGGATGACCAGCCTAGGTCAGACCACGATGTCTCACATTACTTCTTGCCAACCGAGCATAGCTCAGAACAATGGATGAGTATACATGCCTCCAGTCAAGGAACGAAGGTGTCTCTGGCCTCAATCAAAATCAGCTGCAGCCGCTTCAGTGATTCAAGGGATCATTCACCCTAATGCTAGGGGCATGTCAGCTGCCTTCTAGCTGGACTCACACAATCTGATTCATCAAGAACAAGACAGTTGTTCTCTAATCAAGACCTACATGTCAAATGATTAGCAGGGACAACAACATGGCTCTGAATCCAACGCTAAATTCCTGAATTTGGCAAATACAATCAGGAGAATGTCCTACAGAAGCCTGGCCAAATACAGAGCCATCAAAACACCACTGGTGAACAGAATACACCCCAGACATACCAGTCAGAGGTAGACTACAACCTCAATCAAAGGCATCTATCAAGTCACCTTGATTCCTTCAATCTTCCATGTACAGTACAGCAAAGCAAGTGGGAGCACATACTATTGGTAACTTGATGAATGGTCACTTGTTTCAATTGGTGATGGTCTCGAATACGCCAGTGGTTCAAGGAACGTCTATAATTACATACTGGCTTCCAAGACCTTATACACTCAGGAGAGGTCCAAAGTACAACTCTAGGGCCATGTCAACTGCTCTTTGGTCGAAGGTGACATACAAAACAGCAGCTACAGTGTAATTGAACTAGAGTCTTTGACCAGGGGCATGTCAGCTGCTTTTTGGTCAAAAGTTATAGATAAAGCACAAGCTACAGTGTAACCGAGCCAGAACCTTCAACCAGGGGCACGTCAGCTGCTCTTTGATCAAAAGTCGTGTTTCAGGCACCTAACAGAACATCCACTTACTGTGTAACTAAACTGGAGGCTTCGACCAGGGGCATGTAAGCCGCTTTGTGGAAGGAAGGACTACTTTGAGAGTGTATGCAGGGCAATACGCTATCCCTACAATGGCGACGATCCAAGGTGCACTGATATTTAAATAAGATCCCCTTAGCAAATCCTTTTGGCTAAACAGTCAGCTAGGACCACTACACCCCTGTCTCCCTGGCTTCACTCCAAGATGGGTGAAACCATTCTCCCTTTGGTTGGTAAGTCCGAATCTTACTATTCTCCCTTTGGTCAGTAAGTTCGAATCTTACCATTCTCCCTTTGGTCGGTAAGACCGAATCTTACCATTCTCCCTTTGGTCGGTAAGACCGAATCTTACCATTCTCCCTCTAGTCGGTAAGACCGAATCTTACCATTTTCCCTGGCTCCACTCCAAGGTAGTGGAACCATTTCCCCTTGTTGGTTGGTAAGTCTGAAACTTACCAATGGCTCTTCCTGGTGGTCAATAAGTCCGAAACTTATCATTGTCCCTGTTGGTCGATAAGTCCGAAGCTTATCATTGTTCCTGTTGGTCGATATGTCCGAAGCTTATCATTGTTCCTATTGGGCGATAAGTCCGAAACATATCATTGTTCTTGTTGGTAGATAAGTCCGAAACATATCATTGTTCTTGTTGGTCGATAAGTCCAAAACTTATCATTGTTCCTGTTAGTCGATAAGTCCAAAACTTATCATTGTTCCTGTTGGTCGATAAGTCTGAAGCTTATCATTGTTCCTGTTGGTCGATAAGTCCGAAACATATCATTGTTTTTGTTGGTCGATAAGTTCGAAACTTATCAGTGTTCCTGTTGGTCTATAAGTCCGAAACTTATCATTGTTCCTGTTGGTCGATAAGTCCGAAGTTTATCATTGTTCCTGTTGGTCGATAAGTCTGAAGTTTATCATTGTTCTTGTTGGTCGATAAGTCCGAAACTTGTCATTGTTCTTGTTGGTCGATAAGTCCGAAGCTTATCATTGTTCCTGTTGGTCGATAAGTCCGAAGCTTATCATTGTTTGTATTGGTCAATAAGTCCGAAGCTTATCATTGTTCCTACTGGTCGACATGTCCGAAGCTTATCATTGTTCATGTTGGTCAATAAGTCCAAAACTTATCATTATTCCTGATGGTCGATAAGTCCGAAACTTGTCATTGTTCCTATTGGTCGATAAGTCCAAAACTTATCATTATTCCTGTTGGTCGATAAGTCCAAAGCTTATCATTGTTCTTGTTGGTCGATAAGTCCGAAACTTATCATTGCCCCACTTTTCCGGTCGATAAGTCCAAAACTTATCATTTATCCCCTTCTTTGTCGATAGGTCTGAACCCTACCTTGCCCGATTTGGTCCTCACTCAAAGAGTGTGGTATCAATGGTGCCCCCCTGTTTGTTTTGGGTCCCACTCCAAAGGAATGGAATCAGAGCAAACTATGTTTCCTCTCTCTGGGCTGGTAGCCCGAACTACCCGGATAACCACCATGATCAGTCATTTCCCGGTCGGCAAGCACCATGAGTCCTGTCTGGCGCTTCTTGTGACAAGTGTGACAACCAGTCATGTCTCTTAGGAGCTGATTGGTCGTCAGCTTGTCAATTCTTAATCTGTTGTGCTTGGCCTCGGCTGTGGTGGTAGGATCTCTGGTGTGGACCCCTGGTATGTTCCGGGCTAGTGGCTGATTGCCTATGGATAACTCTTGTTTGTGGATTCACGAGGGATGTCTTTGTCAACCCTGAGCATCGGTCTCTATTCTACCTGACCTCCACCTCACTCAGGGAGGGGCATCTGTAGACACCCCAATTTTCTGATTTTGTAGGATGGAGATGTGGTGGCTGAGCTCAAACCCCCAAGGCCATTTAATTCATGGAGACCCAATTGGGCCCATAAAGGCCCACTTATGCCCATTAAACCTCGGTAGAGCCCATTTGGGCCCACAAGACTATCTTAGGCCTATTTGACTTCATGGAAGCTCATTTAGCCCAGTTAGCCCATTTGGACCCATTCAGCCCTAATTGGGCCAATAAGGCTCACATAGGTCCATTAAACACAATCTGAGTCCATTTTGGCCCATCAAACCAATTTAGGCCCATTTAAGCCCACTTAGCCCATTTTAGGCCTATTTGATTTCATGGAAGCTCTTTCAGTCTATTTGGGCCCATTTGGCCCGTTTTGGCCTAGTTAGCCCATGTGGGCCCACAAGGCCCACATAGGCCCATGAAGCCTACAATAACACAGCCCACACTTTCTTCTTCTCTCTTAAATCAACATTTCATTTCACTCCATACTATTTCCCAAAATTCTCAACTAAATTCTCAAAAATCACAAAATCTTACCAAAGAACAAAAAACACCATTGAACCCATTGTTTCCTCACTTGATCAACCCGAATCCAATCCAATTCACCTCTTCACTGAGCCCAGCACCACAACATCAATCCAGCCAGCATAAATCAGAGCTCCCACAGCCGTCGGATAGCTCGTCGGAGAAGCCAAGATCGCCATCCATCTCTGTTGGTGAGCAAGGGAGCAGACCGGAGCGCATGGGGGACAGCCTTTCGTTGTCTACTGAGCTGGCATAACAGTGGTCGGAGGTGGTTATGCTTGCTGGTTGTGTGTCGCGCGTCCTTCTAGAATTTTCTGTTGGGTCTCCGATCACCTATATATGGAGAAGGAGAGCTCACGGCAGAGGACGGAACACACATACCCTGAGAGTGGAGAATTGAGTGCGAGGAAGTGGAGAGCAGAGCTAGAGCCGTCGTGGATGGGGAGATCAGTCGTTTTAGAGCTCGGCGAGCCACCTCCGTTCAGGTATACCCACTAACTTCCTTTATTCTTTTTTCTTTCTGTATTGTAGTCTACCTACCCTCCTCTCCCTTTCTGGAGCGGCTCCAAGGGATCCAGAGCGATCCCTTGGCCTCCGGAGCTCCTCCGTGCCCCGTCATCGCCGTTTTCCGGTGACAGAGGTGGGGGGGCAATCCAACACGCATATTGGACCCCCGAGTCTTCCCTCCTCCTATGGCCTCCATGGAGCTTTTCCGCCCCACGCATCGCCGCTCCGCAGTTCCTAGTAGCCACCGCGCCGCTCGCCAGAGATTGCACCCACAGTTGCCGTCGTCGGAGAAGAAGGACCCTGTCTGAGCCTACTCGCCGCTTCGAGCCTCGTCGTGGTGATCAAGCCCCATGGAGGCCTTCCTATGGCCTCACACGATCGTCCTGCAACCACTAGGACCTTCCTCCACCTCTAGATAGCCCCCGTAGCCTAGCTCACCAGAGTTTTCAGCGTCGGCGGTGAGGGAGATCGAAAGGAACATTCGCGCGCGTCTCACTCGCTTCCATGCCCTCAAAAGCCTCCTGCTCCTCCTCCTCAACCTTCCAGAAGCCTCAGAATGCAGCACCGTCGCCTCGAATGCCTCCAGCCGCCGCGGATGTGTCGCCGGCGTAGCCTCGACGGCGAGAGGGTTGGGTGGCCCACTCCCGCTATTGTGCCTCTGATCCAATCCGTTGGATCTCTCTGGGTGCCTCTTTTCTAGCTTCTCGTGGAGTCTGATCTTAGATCAGACCACGAGAGGCCTTGTTTGCCCCCCTCCGGCTGTCGACAGTGGCGAGCTCCGTCGTCGGCGATTGTCGTTTCTTTTTCTTTTTAAAAAAACATTTAAAAAACTTTATTTGAATAAAATCAGGAGTTTATGTTTTTCTTGCAAATAGGTCCTTCTAGAATTACTTTTTGGTACTTTTATTACATCTAGGTCCTTCCATCATTTTTCTAAAATGTTTCGAATAAAGTCTTAACTGAAAATATTACATGTTTTACCCTGACCATTTAAAGTAATATTTTCTGAGTTTAAAACTTTAATAAAAACCCTCCAGAGTTTATAAAATGTATTTTGCTTCAGGCCAATTGCATAGAAGACCCTGGATTTCCTTGGAATGTTTCTGATAGTTCATTTTATTGTGAAAATTGCATATAAGCCCCTGAGCTTCTCCAAAATGTTTGTGACAGTTCATTTTTATAGTAAAAATTGCATATAAGCCCATACATTTTTCAAAATGTTTCAGAATGCTCAATTTTGCTAGTTTATTTGCATTTAAGCCCTTACATATTTCAAAAACTCTTTGGATAGTTGTTTTTCATGGTTTAATTGCATGTTAGCCCTCATACTTCTCTGAAACTTTTCCAAAAGCATGTTTTCATTAGACAAATTGCATTTAGGCCCCTGTGTTATACAGAAAACTTCCAGAAGGCTTATTTTGCTGTGAAAATTGTATAAAACTCCTTGAATTTGTTTTAAAACATTCCAGAAGCTTGTTTTCTTCATTTAATTGCACTTTAACCCTCTGTTTTTACTGAATTTCTTCTGGATGCTCTGTTTGTTGGGTTATTTGCAGTTTAGCCCCTATGCTTCATTTATTTTACTCTGATTGCCTGTTTTCAGGAGTAAAATGACCATTTTACCCCTGAAACATTCTGGAATCCTTTTGAATGGTTTTTCTGGCAATTTTACCCTGATTTTATGCTGAATTGATTTACATGCATGCATTAGTGGGTAAATTGCATGATAGCACCTAAGGAACTTCATTTTGACCAGGGATGCACATTTAATTCCAGATTTCTTCATACATGCATGGCATGTGTTTTCCTATGTATTTTCGCTGATTTGGGCTTCTGAATGTCAGTTTTCCTCATATTTGGGCTTTAAACCCCCTAGACTTCTCACATTTGCATTCACACTTGCATTTTGCATACTTTTCACATCTTTTTGCACTATTTTTTCCCGTCCTTTCTTCCCTACTCGGTGCACGCTTTTCTAGCTTTGTTCTTAGCATAGTCTTCTCCTCGTTTTCAGGGTTTTCCTTGGTTTTCCGCGGTTTCCACTCATTTTGGTTTTCCATCGCCCAAGGGCGTACAGTAAAAGGCTTGGAAAAGCCGACATGGTCCTGAAACAAGGATTATTTTCCCCTTTTTGATTTTCTCAGATTTATTCCATTTTTTGCTGTTTTGTGAGACGCTTTCCGAGAATTTCACGATTTTCACGATTTTCCTCATCGCCCAAGGGCATACAGTAAAGTGGCATTAACAATGCCTACATTCGACCCTCGGATTAATTTTTTCCTTTGATTTCACTTCTTTACTTTGATTTGGCATGTTTCCAGTCATCTTCATGCACGAGCATATAGAAAAAGCAAGCATACATTTAGCAGATCATTGACAGTAGGAAACCTAGAAAGACCGAGTTTTCTCGGGCACATAGCGGGGCCTAACCCCTTCCCCATGTATCACCATAATCCTTACCCTTTCTCTGGCCCGCATTCATCTTGCATTATCCATTAGGCATGGATCACACATGCATCTTTGCATCTTGTTTGCTTTCTGCCTTTTTGTGTTTTTTGGTTTTCCTCGTCTTTCCATTAAAAGACTAGGAGGCAACTCCTTTCCTTATCCTTTTTGTCTTCCCTTTGGTGTTTCTGGGTCTTCTCTCTTCTTCCGGATTCACCATTTTCGTCGTGACCGTATCGGATCTCCTCGTGTGTTTTCGCACACTGGAGTAGGTGGAGAGCCACGCCTAGGGGTTCCACCGGCATGGTCATAGGAAGTTAGTGGGTATACCTGAACGGAGGTGGCACACCGGAGCTCTGAAACGAATGATCTCCCCCTCCACGACGGCTCTGGCTCCGCTCTCGTCTTCCTCACACTCAATTCTCCACTCTCAAGTGCTCTCAGGGTCTGTGTGTTCCGTCCTCTGCCGCGAGCTCCCCTTCTCCTTATATAGGTGATTGAAGACCCAACAAAAAATTCTGGAAGGGTGCGCGACACACAACCAGCTGGCATAACCACCTCCGACCGCTGTTATGCCAGCTCAGCAGACAACGAACGGCTGTCCCTCATGCGCTCCGGTCTGCTCCCTTGCTCGCCGACAGAGATGGACGGCGATCTTGGCTTCTCCGGTGAGCTATCCAATGGCTGAGGGAGCTCTGATTTGTGCTGGCTGGATTGATGGTGTGGTGCTGGGCTCAGTGAAGAGGTGAATTGGATTGGATTCTGGTTGATCAAGTGAGGAAACAATGGGTTCAATGGTGTTTCTGTTCTTTGGTAAGATTTTGTGATTTTTTGAGAATTTAGTTGAGAATTTTTGGGAAATAATATGGAGAGAAATGAAATGTTGATTTAAGAGAGAAGAAGAAAGTGTGGGCTGTGTTATTGTAGGCTTCATGGGATTCTTGGGCATATGTGGGCCTTGTGGGCCCACATGGGCTAAATGGGCCCAAATAGACTAAATGAGCTTCCATGAAATCAAATAGGCCTAAATGGGCTTAAATGGGCCTAAATAGGTTTGATGGGCCAAAATGGACTCAGATTGTGTTTAATGGACCTACGTGGGCCCACATGGGCCCAATTACGGCTGAATGGGTCCAAATGGGCTTCCATGAAGTCAAATAGGCCTAAGATAGTCTTGTGGGCCCAAATGGGCTCAACCGGGGTTTAATGGGGCTAAGTGGGCCTTTATTGGCCCAATTGGGTCTCCATGAATTAAATGGCCTTGGGGGTTTGAGCTCAGCCACCACATCTCCATTCTGTAAAATCAGAAAATTGGGGTGTCGACAGATGCCCCACCCTGAGCGAGGTCGGAAGTCAGGTAGAACAGAGACCGATGCTCAGGGTTGACAAAGACACCCCTCATGAATCCACAAACAAGAGTTATCCATAGGCAATCAGCCACTAGCCAGGAACATACCAGTGGTCCACACCAGAGATCCTATCGCCACAGCCGAGGCCAAGCACAACAGATTAAGAATTGACAAGTTGACTACCAATCACCTCCTATGAGACATGACTGGTTGTCGCACTTGTCACAAGAAGCGCCAGACAAGAACCACAGTGCTTGCCGACTGGGAAATGGCCGATCACTGAATTCATTCGGGTAGTTCGGGCTACCAGCCTAGAGAGAGGAAACATAGTTTGCTCTGATTCCATTCCTTTGGAGTGGGAACCAGAACAAACAAGGGGCACCATTGATACCACACTCTTCGAATGAGGACCAAATGGGGCAAGGTAGGCTTCGGACCTACCGACCAAGAATGGGATAAATGATAAGTTTCGGACTTATCGACCAGAAATTGGGGGCAATGATAAGTTTTGGACTTATCGACCAACAGAAACAAGGATAATTTTTGGACTTATCGACCAGCAGGAACAGTGATAAGCTTCAGACTTATCAACCAGTAGGAACAATGATAAGCATCGGACTTATCGACCAACAGGAACAATGATAAGTTTCGGACTTATCGACCAACAGGAACAATGATAAGCTTCAGACTTATCGACCAACAGGAACAATGATAAGTTTCGGACTTATCGACCAACAGCAACAGTGATAAGTTTCGGACTTATCGACCAATAAGAACAATGATAAGTTTCAGACTTATCGACTAACAAGAACAATGATAAGCTCCAGACTTATCAACCAACAGGAACAATGATAAGTTTCGGACTTATCGACCAATAGGAACGATGATAAGTTTCAGACTTATCGACCAACAGGAACGATGATAAGTTCCGGAATTATCGACCAACATGAACAATGATAAGTTTCGGAATTATCGACGAACAGGAACAATGATAAGTTTCGGACTTATCGACGAACCGGAACAATGATAAGTTTCAGACTTATCGACCAGTAGGAACAATGATAAGCTTCAGACTTATCGACCAACAGGAACAGTGATAAGCTTCGGACTTATCGACCAACCGGAACAGTGATATGTTTCGGACATATCGACCAACAGGAACAGTGATAAGTTTCGTACTTATCGACCAACAAGAAATCCACCCTACTTGGCGAAGATGCAGTGAAAACTTCAATCATCCAAGTCGGGGCAACAAAACAAAATACTCGACTATTATCTGGTTGACCCCAATGCCAAGCCGGCAGACAATAGAAGGCAAACACTTGCATCAGACACACTTGCTGTCAGGGTGGCAACTTCC
Source organism: Posidonia australis (assembly GCA_024699735.1). NCBI lineage: Eukaryota > Viridiplantae > Streptophyta > Magnoliopsida > Alismatales > Posidoniaceae > Posidonia > Posidonia australis. The sequence continues at coordinate 16,941 of JAMKQA010010724.1, forward strand.
ATTCCGCATCAAGATCGATCAACAGACTGGCTAAAGATGTTATGTTGTATTTATATCACAGTCAAATGAGTGTTTACATGTACTGCAATTTGTATGAAACCGTGACATGATGCGAACATTAAGAGTCCTCTTCATCTCTGAGTCTCTTAGAGCCCGAGGCTTTGATAAATAGCGTCCAGCTCACGACGGCGACACTGCAAATTGGCCAAGTTTCCTCGACTTCGGCTTCATAGTCTGCTTTGTAACTTCTCCCTTCTATGGCTGGGAGATCTTTCGAGTGTACGGAGCGACTGAGTAGGCGAGATAGTTCCCTAGTCAGAGTGTAGGAGCTCTGGGGGTATTCTTTGAATCGTGCTGGCATCTGCCCTTGAGCCAGAGAATCCTGCTGGTAACCGAACTGCCGCATCACACAATTGGATGATATTCCACTCCACCAGTCAATCTCGATAGGACGATAAGCTGCATGTCTGTTGTATTGAAGAACACTTCAAAGTCACAAGAAGCTGATGGAATAACTCACCATGTGATCATTTGTTCTGTTAGGCTTTGTAGTCGCTCGTACTCCTTTTGAACTGAAGTGAGTGTGCGCGCGTGGCCACTTTGGCAGTAGGACTCAAAGGCGGCTTGCTGTGGGCGCTAGACTGCTACACCCAGATGTGCAGCCATCCACACATGCACAAAAGCTCCGCAGTCGTAGAAGTGTCGGCAATGCTGCAGCGAACGGTCCAATGCCAGGTAAGTTTCTGCTAGGATGACTAGAGCCAGATCTATCCACTGGGTGACCACTGCCAAGGCAATTTCAACAACTTCAATGTTCACCACCATCTGGCCGTGGCTGAGGATCAATCTCCCAGGAAACAAATAACGAAGCCTTTCAGCCACAGCTCGTTGCCTAGGGAGGCACGCATTCCGGCCACTTTGTCAAAGTAAGCCAACATTAGCCTGGGAGATAGTCCATCCAAACAAATGAGCTGGTGACCACATTCACTGGTCGGCAGGCCTCTGAGCTTACTCAACACTGAGGAATACCCATCACGCCTCATGAACACTGTGGGACCTAGGAATCTCTGTAGGCAACAGATTCTGTGCACCTCTTCTAGAGTAGGGGGTAGCTCGATTCTCCCAAAGCAGAAGATGTGATGATTCGGCTTCCAGAATTGGGCAGCCGCACATAGGAAGTATCGGGAGACCTCCGCCTTTGCGATGCCTAGGAGTTTTGTAGAAATCTCCCAAATCCGTAGCTTGTCGCGGTCACTTTCAGTTAACTATTTGATCCAAGCCTGGAGAACATCTGAGCACTGTGTGGGCACGACCATTGTAGGATACCCCATGATCTGCAAGAAACCTCAGCTTTTCATGGCTTGAGACTCTTTAGAAGTAGTAAACGATGTCTTGTTGAAGATGTTCAAAACATTATTCTTTAGAAACAGATTTTCTCTTTGCCTCGTTCAACAGCACTAAGCAAAACCCAAGAAGACAGACAAAAGCTAAAATGGTATTGAAAGAATTAGAGAAATTGGCCCAGAACTAAAGACTGCAGCTACCCGAACAGTGAATTGCTGAATGGACTAAACCTTGTGCACAATCTTGAGGAGAGGTCTTAGTTACCAACTTGTTTTAACCAAGCACCCAAGTAGTGAGACAAGAACAGTAAAATTTGGAGAGTTGGAATTGATTGACTACACCCTCCGGGCAATCATTGAGGATCTTCGACCTATAGAGCAGCTGACATGCTTTTGGTCGAGCAATTCGCTCAAAGTGTGCGACCATAGGAGAGCTGACATGCCCCTGGTTGACACAAATAACTCTTAACCAATCAGAGCAGCGTATATGCCCCTGGTCAAGTACTGGCTCAGTGTGGCCAACCATAGGACAGTTGACATGCTCATGGTTGACACAAATGGTCCCAAACCAATATAGCAGCTTACATGCCCCTGGTCAAGTACTGGCTTAGTGTGGCCAACCATAGGACAGCTGACATGCCCCTGGTTGACACAATGGTCCCAAACCAACCAAAGCAGCTTACATGCCCCTGGTTTAGGTGATGTCCTCTTCATTCTCTTCAATTGAAAGACGCTGTTAGGTTCAAGAGAGCCAAGTGGCACTCTCCGACATTTATTAGGATATTTGTTTGCAGGAAAGGATGTATGCATGTCAAATGATTTGCTGGATCTTATTTATGCCCTCAACATTGGGATGCCTAATGCCAAGTATAAAGGAATGGCAACACCAGACCTCACGAGACTCTATCCAGGCCTCTAGTTTTTCGGGTGACTCTCTAGAAATGGGTCACTGTGTTTTAGGTTCTGTTCCAAACCCCACTGGACCATACCCTTGTTTTTTATTTTATTAACTCTTTATTCTTTCCCTCATAGGCATGTGAGCTCACCCTATCCCTGGCTTGGAGGTAATGGGTACCTGGTCTATGGTGGGGAGTTGTTGCTTGTTTAAAGGGGTGGCTTGGCCCTTTTGGACATTTCTCCCAGGTATTCACTCCAACTCCTCTCCAAGATGAACTTGAGGGCAGGGCTACCCGACAGGCCTCTCTCTTTAGGGCAGACTTCTATCTGCGACTTCTGTCTTCTTATTCTTTTATGCCCTTTCACAAATATTTTATTTTGATTTTCATTTCTCACACTCTCATTCTCACCCCTAACATTTTATCTCACTCTAGGAAGTGCAGGGTTCATGAGAAGTTTGGATACTTCGCCCAATTCACAATGAAAGGTGGCTCCCTCACTCTCTAAGTTCCTGAATAGTATCTTCCTAAGGAGGTGCTACACATTCCCAACATTGGCTAGCTTATTCCGCTTATCATCATTGGGCTAAGATCCATTCATGCGTTAATGCAAGAGAACTATGCCCTACATATGCATATTCTGCACGAGGATTAGTGTATTGTGATGTAGAGCTACATGAATGTTGAAAGAGCATGGATGCATGCATGAGGGAAAGTGTTGGTATCGCAGAGTGAGGACATGTTGTTTATGCTCATTGAGAGTACTTTTTCAGGTAGCATGAATTAACTAGCTCTGACTGTTCGATGTAGTCCATGTCCTCCAAGATGACAGCTCCTCTGGAGTAGACTTGCTTGACCACAAACGGTCCCCGCCAATTGGTTCTGAATTTGCCACGACCATCAGGGAGGTGTATTGCTCTCAAAACCAAATCTCCTGGCATAAAGTTTCTTGGCTGGACCTTCTTCTGATAGGATTTGGCCATGCGTTTTTGATAGCACTGTGCGTGATGCATGGCTTGTAGTCGATGTTCATCTATCAAGTTCAACTGAGCGAGGCGGTCTTCAATCCACTCTGCCTCTTCCAGCTCTGCTTCTTTCAGAACCCTGAGTGATGGTATCTCCACTTCTATTGGTAGGACTGCTTCCATACCGTATACAAGAGAATATGGAGTCGCTCCTGTCGAGGTCTGGACTGATGTTCTATAAGCCCACAGAGCATATGGGAGCTTGTCATGCCAGTCCTTATGTGTTTCCGTCATCTTTTTTAGAATCTTGGTTAGATTCTTATTGGCAGATTCCACTACACCGTTCATATGTGGGTGGTACGGGGAAGACCTATGATGCCTGATATGGAACTCTTGCAGGAAGTCCTCAACCTTTCTGGCTGTGAAATTTGTTTCATTATCTGAAATGATAAAGTGCGGGACCCTGTACCGGGTGATGATGTTGTTCCGGATGAACTTCTCTGTCACGGCAGCTGTAACTATCTTATAGGAGGCTGCCTCCACCCATTTTTAAAGTAATTAATGGCCACTAAGATGTATTGATGTCCATTGGAGGTGGCCAGATGGATAGCTTCGATGACATCTATTCCCCACGTGGAGAAAGGCCAAGGTGACGACATGCTGTGGAGCTGCATGGATAAAGTTGCCATGGACTTGACAGTTATGACATCTCCGCACAAACTGGCAGCAGTCCGTCTCCATGGTTGACCAGAAATAACCTTGTAACATTATTTTCTTGGCCAACAATACTCCATTCATGTGAGGCCCGCATGTCCTAGTATGCACTTGTAACATTACTGTATCAGCCTCTCTTTTATCAAGACAGTGTAGAAGCATTTGATTGTAAGATCTCCGATAGAAGTGGCCAGCACCGAGCACATACTTTGAGGCCAGTCGGATCATAGTCTTTTTGTCTGCCGCTGTTGCATCCGGATGATGATTTCCAATTTCTAGGTAAGTCTTGATGTCATGATACCAAGGAAGCTCTGCTGGAGAATCTGCTTCTTTGACACTCATGCAATGTGTCGGCTGATCTGTGCAGGTTACTGACACTTTCACCGTATCATCCTCCGGTATAGATAACCAGGACGCAAGTGTGGCTAGTGCATCTACATACGCGTTCTTGGCTCTGTTCATGAAAGAAAAGCGTATCTCCTCAAATTTGGCCATCAGCTTCAGAAGATGGTTGTGATATGAAACTAACTTCAAGTCTTTGGTCCTCCAATTGCCATTAACTTGAGAGATAACCAACATGGCATCCCCGTGCACATGTAATCTCCGCGCACCATGCTCTAGTGCTGCTCGCAGACCAAGAATACATGCCTTGTATTTTGCCACGATGTTGGTGCACACAAAGGTTAGCTTCTGAGTGATGGGGATCATCTGCCCATGCGGAGTTTCCAGCACTGCATTGATACCCATGCCTTTCCTGTTAACTGTGCCATCAAAATAGAGCTGCCACTGATCTTTATCTTGCGGAATTTCTGGCTCTTCTTCCTCCATGGCGAACAAAATGTCCTCGTCAGGGAACTGAGTCTGCAAGGGCTGGTATTCTGGCAATGGTAAATTTGCCAAGTGATCAGCCATGGCCTGTTCCTTCATCAATTTCTGAGTGACAAATGTGATGTCGAACTGTGATAACAGCACCTGCCACTTGACGAATCTGCCTACCAAGGCTAGCTTGTGAACCAGGTACTTCATAGGGTCATGCCGGCACAACAGTAAAACCGGATATGCCATCATGTAGTGCCTTAGACGTTGTGTGGCCCAAACGAGGGATAAGCATGCCTTCTCGATTGCGGTGTATTTGACTTCGCAATCATTGAACTTTTTTGCTCAGATAATAAATGGCCCTCTCTTTACAGCATGTCTCATCATGCTGTCCCAAGACTGCTCCCATAGAATGCTGCATGACTGATAGATAGAGCAATAAAGGGTGCCCCGGTGTTGGAGGAACTAGAACTGGTGGCCTTGCCAAGAGTTTCTTGATCTTATCAAATGCTTCTTGGCATTCCTCATTTCAGTGGATCTGTGCATTTTTCCTTAGGAGTTTGAAGATTGGTTCGCAAATCGGTGTTAACTGGGCAATGAATCGACTAATATACTGCAACTGCCCCAGCAACCCTCGAACCTCTTTCTCAGTAGTAGGGGGAGGCATCTTGATGACGGCTTTGGCTTTGTTTGGATCTACCTCGATTCCCCTTTGATTGACGATGTATCCCAGCAATTTACTAGATGACACACCAAATACGCATTTATTGGGATTCAATCGTAGCTTGTACTTCCGCAGGCGGTTGAAAAGCTTCCTCAAACATGCAATATGATCTTCGGGCTCCTTTGACTTAGCAATCATGTCGTCCACATAGACCTCGATGTCCTGGTGCATGAGATCATGAAATAAGGCTGTCATCGCCCTTTGATATGTGGCCTCAGCGTTCTTGAGCCCAAAAGGAATGACCCTGTAGCAAAACACTCCCCATGGGATGATGAAGGATGTTTTCTCCATATCTTCCTCTGCCATCCGAATCTGATTGTATCCAGAGAACCCATCCATGAATGATAGCATTTTGTGTCCTGCGGTATTATCCACCAGCACATCGATATGTGGGAGCAAAAATTCATCCTTTGGGCTGGCTTTGCTTAGGTCTCTGTAATCTATGCACATTCGGACCCAACCATCTTTCTTCGGCACCAGGACCACATTTGCTAACCATTCTGGGTATAGGACGACCTTTAAAAAACTGACTTTGTGTTGTTTCATTATTTCTTCTTTTAGCTTCAAGAGCCACTTTGGTCGCCATCTGCGTAATTTCTGCTTGACTGGCTTGACGTCAGGCTTAAACGGTAAAGTATGCACCACTACCTCGACGTCCAGCCCAACCATGTCATCATAACTCCAGGCGAAGATGTCTGCATATTCTCGAAGAAGCTCGACAAGTTCTGCTCCGATTTGTGCTGTTAGTTTGGCACTTATGCGTACCTCTTTGACATCATCCACAGTGCCGATGTTCACAATCTCTGTTTCCTCTTCCACATGCAGGTTCGGGCCTTCAGGATCATCATCATAAGGCTAGAATTCCGGCATATCATGACATTCGTCTTCTACCTCTGCATCATCCTCTTCTCCATACGCAATAAGCTCCGGAAGGACTTCCTGTTGGCATGATGGATCTGTATTCTCGAAGGCGCATAATTCTTCTGCATTCTGCCCTCGGTGGTTTTTTAGAATGGTCACTGTAACTCTGGTCTTCCTGTAGGCACCTCTAATGACCTCTGGTTCTACTGTCTCCGAACCTGCATCTGATTGCTCTTCTTCAGATATGCATAAGTTTTGGTTGCCATGCTGCCTTTGCACAACATGTACGATAGGTGGGCAGCTGTCCTTTGTTTGACTGATGTGAGTGCTGTTGCTCGGGTTCCCTCCTGAGCCTAACTTAGGATCTTTTTTTTTTGGACCGCACTATCCAAGTGGGGCCATGTCAGGTAATACCACCTAGGCCCGCCTCCCGACTGATAGGAGATGGACTCCCTTGGTCTAGCATCTGATGACTTGTTCTCTTCAAGGGTCATGATTGCGGACTGACCCGGTGTTGCTGCTGATTCTCCCTTATTCACTGTCATTGCTGCTTTCCCTCTCCTGCACCTGATCTCATCCTACGCATCCTCAGTCAGCATTGATAACTGCTCCTGAAATAAGACCTCTAAATCGCTGAGCATGTTATCCACTTGGGCCACCACGGCATCTCCCTCCTCTTTGTCGGAGGGGGAATCCACAAAGTAAGCGCTGATGGTCTAAAATGCTTGTTCTGACTGTTCTGGCTGTAGCCTTCTCACCACTATCTGCTGCTCTGGAGTAGTTGCCTCTGATTCCGTCCTTGATGCACCCCCTACTGCTGCTGAATTAACTGACAGATCCTCCACTAACTCCGGAGGTGGCAGTGCTAACATGGCTATCTCGGAGGACCCAGGTGATGCTGACACCATTCCAGAATCCCTAACCACCTCTTCTGAATAATAGTCCTCCACGCACACCAATTCTGGTATACTGATCGGCTCAGATTCTGCAAACATGAAACTCTTATTGGGATCCAGCAATCCCGCACTGACAAAATTGCTTAAATCTCGAGGAATGATGAGCTTTCGGGAATTACGACGCCTTGCGCATCCATCTTGCAGTTTGTGCTCGTATCCCAATCCTTCAAACTCGCGTCTTCTCTCCACGGCAATTGGTTCTGCGATTCCCTAGCCATTCCGCCCGAGAGGTGCTACTTTCTCATACTCCCATCTTTGGCATAGATTCTCGACCATCAAAAAAGGATTGCCAAAAGCGACCAAATGACTGGCACGCTCGAGAATAGGAATGAAATTGACCGGTTCAAAATGGTCGACACGGTAGAGTACATCAGAGGGCCTAGAATCAAAGTGTACAGTATGGGAGGAGACTGCAGAAACCGCCTCAACCCTCTCCTTTTCGAGGTTTTCCGCCATTACAACGACGATGTCATTGTTCTAGTGGAATTTTATCATGCGATAGAGGGTTGAGGGGATGACCTGATGCTTATGGAGCCAAGGGCACCCAAGCAAGAGATTGAAGGATGGTTCGAGGTCAATGACGTAAAACTCAACCTCGAAACGGGTAGGGTCAATGATCAGAGGAATAACTAGAATCCCTAAATCATTATGGTGCGTGTTATCAAAGGCCATCATTCCCTTTACAGCCGGAGTAATGTGCTCCGATTTGAAGCCCACTTGACTTGCAGTTCGCAAGGGGCAGACGTTCAAACCGGCACCATTATCAACCAGTGTAAGTGGAATGTGGAAACTCTGGTACTGCACCGCAATGAATTGGGGCTGATTATGATTTGTCCCCGCCAGAGGAAGCTCAGAGCTGGAGAAGGAGATGACCTCAGGTGCAGCTATCATTCCCACCATGTTTTCCAAGGCTGAGGGTTGTATTGTTGAGGAAACATGGGTGGCCTGGAAGACTCAAAGAAATGCTTCTCTATGTTCAACCGAGGTGTGGATGAGGTCCCAGATGGAAATATCTGCCTTAATTTTCTTCAGTTGGGCAGTAATGTCGGCTGCTGGTGGATCGGTTCTGGTGGTAGGATTAGCTCTGGTGGTGGTCTCTTCAGGGTTTGGACCAGGAATGCTGGCTCTAACTTGGGTAGATGTGGCCACAGGCTGACTAGTCTTGTTTGCTTGGGCTGGGGCATTGAATACCCTTTCCCGACCGTGTTACCTCTGCACACATTTCGGCAGTGTAACTGTAGGGCATGCGGTGGGTGTCCTGTGTTAGGTTGATAACCACAGGAGCATGGGCTCTTAACTCTATAAGGATTGGTGTTGGCAAAGAGGGTTCTGGCATTTGGTGGGCCGGGTTTTGCTTGGATCTAGCTAACAAACAGACTGTTGGTGGGGCAGATTGCACGGTGGGTCTAGCAGCCGCATGCCTCGGTCGAGCAGTCAATTGAATCATGTTCACAGAAGAATTGACAGTATCAAGGAAGGATTGAATCAGCTGATAAGAAGGGGCTTCAAAAACATCATGGATGAGGCGAGAAGGATGAAAAGGCTCGACCTCATTCGAAGAAAGGGAATGGACTCCCGAAGTCCTTGGTGCGTGCTCAGGCAGGGGTTGGTTGACTATGTTACCTGATGTGGATGCAGATGCGTGCGGTGTTCGTGCAGCGGGCCTAGTCTCTGCCTCCTGATTGTTAAGGATGATGACCTTTTGGTCAATTAAGTCCTGAATAGCTCCTCGAAGTGTAAAGCAGTTATCAGTAGGGTGTCTGGCGACTCTATGGTGCTTGCAATATATGTCCGCTTTAAACCACTACGGAAGTGGGTTTGGTGGGGGACGGACATCCGGATGCTTCAGTAACGACACAACCTTGGGAAATATGATGCTCAACAGTTCAACCAAAGGAGTGTAGTCCCTTTCTGGTCGTGGGAACCGTCTTGATCCTAGGTTGCGCCCATGCCTTGCCGGTGCTGGTTGGTAGACTGGTTCGGCGATGGTTTTGATTTATGTGGTGCGTGAAGCCCTAGGTGTAGGTGCATAAATGACCTGATTACGAGCTGGCGGGTTCACCACATTTGCTGGCATAGCAGGAGCTCCCACATACGCCACAGCATTCCTAGCTGACTCCTTCTTCCAACCGAATCCAGTGTTAGGTCCATTGTGGCCATTGTTAGTGTTACTGGATCCACCAGAAGCCATCATCTGCTTGGCAAATGCTACAAGTGCAGGGAAGCTTCTGCTATTGAGTGAACCTTCTACGCGGGTGCCAGCTTTAATCAGGGCAGAGAAGGTGGTGACGGGATGAATCCTCAGTAGGGCCCCAGCGGCTGGCTGTGCTCCTTGAATAATGATTTCGATAGATTCCTCGTAAGAGGGTCTATCGCGCACTTGAGAAGCGAGGGCTCGCCAATGCCTGACGTACTCCCCAAACGGCTGGTGGGGCTTCTGCCTGGTTGCGACTACGTCCTCGCGCTTTGGGACCATGTCGAGATTAAAAAGTACTACTCTAGAAAAGCTTGGCTCAGATCGTTCCAAGTCCTGATGGTGGCCATATCCAGTGATGTGAACCACTTCAGAGCTGGACCAGTGAGACTCTTCTGGAAAAGGCGAATAAGAAGTCGCTCGTTAGCCTGGAGCTGAGCGAGATCGCCACAGTACGCCCTCAGATGTGAAATAGGGTAGCCTTTCCTATTGTACTTCTCGAATTCCAGGATATGGAAGTTTAGGGGGAGTATCACCTCTGGAAAATAGCAGAGGTCTCGGAATGAGAAAGACAGGCGGTTCCCACCCTGCACTTATCAGAGAGCTTTCTCCAGGTCATTCATCCTGGCGCAAAGTGCATTAGGCGTTGCTGCTGACGTCGAGTGTGCAGCCAGGGCGAGTCCCGCGTACACTGTATCCAAAGCCCCAATGTGCTCCTCCAGATCTATCATCTCGCCACCTGGTGCTGTGGCATAATGACCAGCGTACTCGTGAGTGTGTGCCAATGGTGGAGTGTATGCAGATGCTTGAACCTGATGCACGGGTAAAGAGATGTTATGTTGTGTGGTGCATGTAGTTGTGTGTGTGAGCAACAGTTGCTGAACCGGTATGGTCGGGTTCGTAGGCTGATGTACCCCCACCAGCCCTAGAGGCTGACCACCAGTTACCGGAGGAAGATGTTGTGCATGCTGTGGATAAGATGCTACTAGTAGAGTGGCTATGCTCATTGTCAAACAGCAGGGAGCTATGGCGACAGCTGTAGAGGTGAAGTGACTGGTACTACATGAACAGCCTGAGCAGGCAGAATCGGATCCTCGGGAACAGGATAGATAGGCATAGTCAGGGTGGGATCCACAGAGAAGGCCATGCTCTGCAGCCTCTGAGCAAGGGCCAGAAGCTGTTGAGACTGAATGGTGGCGGAACCTTCGGTAGCAGTACCAAGGGTCGGAACAGCAAGTGGCTGGGATGTCAAAGGGGTCTGGAAGTTCAAATAGGATGTAGGTTGGATCCTTAACGAGGAGACAATCGCAGCAAACTGAGTGGCCAGTGAATGAGGATCAACAGAAGGATAGGGCACTATCAGATCAGATACCCTAGAAGCTATTACAGTAACCGCCTCCGTTGCGTGCTCTAGACCAGCGAAGGTCTGCTAGTGTCCTGAAACCGGAGGACGAGGAGCCCTAGGTGCTGGGAAGAAGCCACCATGGAGCAATGGAGCAGTAAGTGATGTCAAGGTAAGGGAATGAGGAGGGGCAGCAATAGGAAACCCCTCTAGAGTAGTAGGTGCAGAAGTCTCAAAAGCTCGCCGGGCCATGAGGGACCGCGATTGGGTGAGGATGGGGCTACGATTGCAAATAAAAGGACGATGCCTACGAGGAGCTATCGTCGAAAGCGACGAAAGCTCGAGATCAGACAGTCGAGAACAATACCTCGAGAATGAGGTCACAGAGAGGAACTCCCAGGCTCAGACCTAGGAATCCGCAAAGAACTCAATTCCTGACAAAAGGAAAAGGAAACCCTAAGTGTCAGTAGAAAAGCGAGAGAGAAAAAGACAAGACAACACAAGAAAATAAGTCAGCTATGCAATTGTTTGTTAGGGTGGCATGAATGGCACAGATGCACATGAATGCTACTAACATGCTCTCTCTCACCATGCATGTCCCACATGGGGCTGACCACATGGGACACACTCATGGGTTTGGGTTTTGACTCTGGTCAGAAACTAAGATCCTCGTTCTAAATCCTGGCCAAAGCTCAAGCAGTGAACGAGTGGTGTGTTAGTGGCCTCGTCTCCTGCAGTAGCATGGAGCTGTACCCTCTACTAGCACCGACACGACCCTGGACAAGGGGGGACAAACTAACAACACGTTCTACGCCAAAGCTATAGAACGAGCAGCTAGAATTGTCCGTCGCAAACTGTGGGAAGACTCAGAGGTGAAAATGCATGCCCTATATGATCAGACATGCGATATGCTTTCGTGTCTTTTACTTGCATTTTATTAAACCAGAGGGGATTGTGAGCATTTGTCTCTAGTTATGCCTTATTAATTGTTCAGCTGAGTTTGTGTGTTTTATTTTGACCAGATAGGGAAGCAAACAAGTCTCTACTCTCCTAATCATGGCAAATCCAAAAAGAAGGGAAAAACACACAACCATAGCATCCAAACAAGTTAGACAAAAGGCATGATCATGGAATGTGCTGGTGTAGTGCTCAAGTAAGTGAATAAAAGCAAATATCATCAAACAAAGCATGAATGAAGGCATGTGCATGTGTAGTGGCATAGCAACAGTGTAAAGAAAGTGAAAAAAGGCATGTTCAGTCAAATATGTACAAGCAAATATCAAGCAAGCAAACAAACCAAAGACAAGTAGGGAAACCAGAACGAAAGCTAGAATCTAGTTATCCCCAGTGGAGTCGCCAGTTCCTGTGACCATGCTGATGGAACCCTAGGCATGGTTCTCCACCTACTCCAGTGTGCGGAAACACACGAGGAGATCCGATACGGTCATGGCGAAAATGGTGAATCCGGAAGAAGAGACAAGACCCAGAAAAACCAAAGGGAAGACAAAAGGATAAGGAAAGGAGTCGCCACCTAGTCTTTTAATGGAAAGACGAGGAAAACCAAAACACACAAAAAGGCAGAAGGCAAACAAGATGCAAATATGCATGTGTGATCCGTGCCTAATGGATAATGCAAGATGAATGCGGGCCAGAGAAAGGATAAGGATTCTGGTTACGCATGGGGAAGTGGTTAGGCACCCCCATGCGCCTAAGAAAACTCGGTCTTTCTAGGTTTCCTACTGTTAATGGTCTACTAGATGTATGCTTGCTTATTCTATATGTTCATGCATGAAGATGACTGAAAACATGCCAAATCAAGGAGAAGTGAAATCAAAGGAAAAAGTTAATCCGAGGGTCAAATGTAGGCATTGTTAATGCCGCTTTACTGTATGCCCTTGGGTGATGAGGAAAATCGTGAAAATCGTGAAATTCTCGGAAAGCATCTCGCAAAACAGCGGAAATTGGGATAAATCCGAGAAAATCAAGAAGGGGAAAACAATCCTCATTTCGGGACCATGTTGGCTTTGTAAGCCTTTTACTGTACGCCCTCGGGCAATGGAAAACCAAAACAAGTGAAAACTGCGGAAAACTCCGAAAACGAGGAGAAAACAAAGCTTGAAACAAGCTAGAAAAGCGTGCACCAAGCAAGGAAGAAGAGACGGGAATATCCGTGCAAAAAGGTGTGAAAAGTATGCAAAATGCAAGTGTGAATGAAAATGTGAGAAGTCTAGGGGGTTTTGTGCAAAAAGCCCAAATCTGAGGATAACTGAAGTTCAGAAGCCCAAATCATCGTGAAATACATAGGAAAACGCATCCATGCAATGTATGAAGAATCTGTGGTCAAATGTGCATCCCTAGTCAAAATGAAGTTCTCTAGGGGTCTAAATGCAATTTACCACTAATGCATGCATGGAAATCAATTCAGTACAAAATCAGAGTAAAAATGCAAGAAAAAAGGCTCAAAAATGATCTAGGAAGTTTCAGGGGCAAAATGGTCATTTTACCCCTGAAAACAGGCAATCAGAGTAAAAATAAATGAAGCATAGGGGCTAAATTGCAAATAACCTAGCAAACATAGCATCCAGAAGAAATTCAGTAAAAATAGAGGGTTAAAGTGCTATTAAACCAAGAGAACATGCTTCTGGAATGTTTTAAAACAAAGTCTGGGAGTTTTATGCAATTTTCACAGTAAAATAAGCCTTCTGGAAGTTTTCTGTAAAACACAGGGGCCTAAAAGCAATTTAGCCCATGAAAACATGCTTCTGGAAAAGTTTCAGAGAAGTATGAGGGCTAAAATGCAAGTTAACCAACAAAAACAACTATTTAAAGAGTTGTTTGAAATATGGAAGGGCTTTTATGCAATTTTTACTGTAAAAATGAACTGTCAGAAACATTTTAAAGAAGATCAGGGTCTTTTATGCAATTTTCACAGAAAAATGAACTTCCAAGAAGTTTTTAAGAAAGTGCAAGGTCCTTTTAGCAAAATGTCTGAAAGAAAATATGTTTCAAAGACTCTAGGGGCTTTTATTAAAGTTTTAAACTCAGAAAACATTACTTTAAATGTTCAGGGTAAAACATGTAATATTTTTAGTTAAA
>JAMKQA010010725.1:0-31655 GCA_024699735.1 Posidonia australis
CATTCTGGTTATTTCGTAGACTTGTCTTTGTTTTTGCATGATTTTTCATGTATATGGTTTTCCTTGTCTTCCATAATAGATTAGGTGGCGACTCCGTTTGTTTTGCTTTTTTCGACGTGATTTTGCTGTCCGATTTCGCATTCTTTTGCGGAATCTCCTCGCCGGCATGGTTACAGTAACATAGCTAGGATTCATTAGCTTTTATCAGAGTAGGGTTGTGTGGTCTTGTGTGAGGCATACTGCCCTTGAGCACAAGACCTATGTCATGTTTTCTTGGGTTTCCTCTTTCCTTTATGACCTTGTGGAAGAGGGGGAAACTCACTCACATGTAATCTGGTGTTTAGATGTCCCTGATGCATTTTCAGATGATTTTATGCATGTTTGCAAAATTTTAATATGACTTTTGTGACACACTTTTCTGGCACATATCGGTAGAGCACATAGGTGGCGCACCAGTCTGGCGCACATGCCTGTTTTTCACTGCAAACAATGGCTTTTTGGCATGGTATTTAGCATGATTCCCGGTTTGTTTTGCCTTTGGTTTGCCTTGGGTGTCCTCCTGGATATATTAGGATGACTCCAGTCTGTTTTCATCCATTTTTATGCATGGTTACTTAGGTTTTGCATATAGTAAAGTGAGGACAAAAGTCACTAGATATTGTTGGATTCGAGGTTATATCCATGCTATATCTTTGCACCGGTGTTTGATCCTCAACTTGGGTGAACTTTCTGAGCATTAGGACACATCATACAGTCCCTCTATCCATGTTTAGCATAAGGCACCACTTGCATATAGAGTTGCATTGCATATCGCCCTCAGGCATACAAAGATAGGCTGAAAAGCCAACATTTCATATAAGTAAATGAAAAACCCATGAAAGACCGATTTTTCGGGCGCATGAGGGTGTCTATTACCTTCCTCGTGCGTAACAGGGATCCTTGCCCATTTTCTGGTTCATGATGACCTTTTCCATTGGTTTTATCGCATAGTTTTAATGTTTTAAAACGGTTTTCCTCGTCTCCCGTTTTTAAGTAGACTAGGTGGCGACTCCTATATTTTATCATTTGTTTTTTTATTGTTTTGTTGTGACTTTGCTGGTCCTCACGCATTTGGTCTTTAGCGCCAAGCACGAGGCTATCGTCGGCATGGTTACAGGAACTGGCGACTCCGCTGGGGATAACCAGATCCCAACTTTCGTTTTGGGTTTTTTCGTTTACTTTGGCTTTTCTCGTTGTTTGCTTGCTCCCTATGCTTTGCTTTGGTTGTCTCATTGTATTATAAGTTGTGTCTTCCTTACATGCATGCCTTTTGTATACTGGGTGTTTTCTTTTTTACACATTTACTATGCCACCACTATTGCACATAACATGCGCATGCCTTTTGTTTGTCGATAGATCGTTGCTTTGCATGTTTTCTTCCCTTTTTGTATATGCCATGTTTAGGAGATTAAAGACATGTTTTCTCTCCCTTTTTGGTTAATAAAAACATAAAAAACCAAAATTAATAAATAGGACACAAACTAGTGACAAATTGCAAACTCGCCCCCATGGTTTAATAAATTTGCAAGTAAAAAACTTAAAACTTTTTTTGCATTCATCATATAGGACATGCATCTTCTCATCTCTTGAGTCCACCTATAGTTTGCGAAGGACATTTCCCAGTTTTCTCATTCTATGGCTTTGGCGTGGGATGAGATATCGGTATGTCCCCCCTTGTTCGAGGTCGTGTCGGTGTTTGTAGAGGGTACAACCTACTGCTTTGGTAGAGTACGAGGCCTCGAACACACCACCCGTTTACTACCTAAGCTTTGGCTAGGATTTACAATTGGAACCTTTACTTTCTAACATTGAGTCAGAGACCCATTTACCCTTATGTGAACCTAGAGTAGACAGCTTGGTAGGACACCCCTAGAATGTGAGCGAGCGCATGCCAGAAGCATTCATGCATCTACATTCATACCACCATAAGCATTGCATCTTTTCTAAGTTGTTTCTTTGTTTTTGTACAAAGAGTACCTGTTAGAGTGCGAGTTCCTTAGCTAGAGCTCAAGGCTTTTCCTTTCGCTGACACCCGATGCGACACGATTTTCGACCACATCTCCCGAGTTATCTATCACCTTTGACGATAGCTCGTCCTAAGATTCGTCCTCTTGTTCCCAACCGCAGTCCAATCCGTACCTGCTTGTGATCTGCTATAGCCCAGCAAACCAGTGAGCTCCTTTCCTCTACTGTCTAGGAAGAGGTCCCTGTTTCAACGTACCCATTTTTTGTCTCTATCCCTGTCATCACTGCTGCCTCCACTTTTGCCTTAGCATTTGGACGACCTCCACCATCCTAGTACCGCGTCCCTGCAGCTACCCTATCTTTAGGGCCACCGATTTGGTCTTCTGCTGCTTTTGGGGCCTCAGTAGTTGAGTCTCTCTTTCCATGACCTTTCCCTAGGGTTCGTTTGCTGCTCCTCCTTAGGGCTATGTGTTTTACAGCCCCCCTCCGACTGCGGTTGTTTTTGTAGTAGCTTCTCCCCAGTTTGGACAACTGGGGTCTCAGCTTCCTGACTCCTCTTCCCCTGTTTTGCCTCCATCCTTTGGAGCTACTAGTGATGATCTCGTGACCGTGCAATTGCAACAAATGTCGGCCCTCGCCTAGCAGTTGCAGGGATTGGCACTCGCGCTCCTGCCCTTTTCAGGTTTATCCTTTCCAGCTCCCGAGTTGCCTTTACAGCCAACCCTAGGACCACAGATTGCACCCACTGCACCACCCCCACAGCTGTCGCCATCCCTTGTCTCCCTGATGATAGGGGTGTCGATATTGCCTTTTGCAACACCACCACAACACCCACGACAACATGCATCTCCGTGCAGCCCGCCGTGAGCATAGTACCAGGGACCATTCCTGGTCCAACAACTCTTGCTTCCACATTCTGCACCTCCTGTAGCACCACCCCTTGCCTTATCCTCACCCATGTACCAGACACAGGGTTCATCTTTGGTCCCACGGCACACAACACTCATGCACGGGTACACTGGCCATCTTGATGTTGCACCAGACGACAGAATGGTGGATCCGGAGGAGCCTTTAGGGGCGACCCATACAGTGTACGTGGCTCCCACATCTGCTGCGCAATCCACGACTGCAGTAGCTCCAGACGCTCTCCTTGTGAAGGTGAATGATTTGGAGCGCACACTCCGACAAGTGCAAGGCGGGGACTGTCGGTCCTACCAATTCCGGGACCTCTCTTATTTTCCAGAGGCGACTCTCCCTCCAAACTTTCAAATTCCAAAGTTCGAAAAATTCAATGGTAGAGGCTGCCCGATTTCCCATCTTAAAGCCTATTGTGGAGACCTCGCCCAGCTCCAAGCTGACGAGAGGTTGTTAATCTGCCTATTCTCGAAAAGTCTCACAGGTCCCGCGTTGAAGTAGTTCACCTCCCTCAACATGGCCACCGTCAGGACTTGGGATGACCTCACGCAGGCATTCCTCGAACAGTATTCCTTCAACCTCGACCTAGTCTCGAAGCGGGAGGACTTAGTCGTAATTAGGTAGAGGCCCCAGGAAACATTTGGGGAGAATGTTGGACGTTGGCGGTCCTTGGCTTCGTAGGTGAAAGATAGGCCCTCCGACGAGGAGTCTATTGAGATTGTGATTCGAGGAGCACAACCAGCAATCGGGGCTCTGCTCAGCATTGAGCCAGTCACCACTTTTTCTGCATTACTTCAGGCGGGCGCCCGTGTCGAGAGTTCACTGCGCGGCGGCAGTTTTCCAGCACTCTCTGCATTTGCCAAACAGGCCACTTCCTCACATAGTGGTGCTAGCAGTAGCAACATCAACAACAACCAAAAATGCCAATCCACCCAAGAGGTGGGATCCCTCCAAGAATACTATCTCTTATATTAGATCCCCTGCTGCACCGGCGAATGTCTTTCCGCCCCTTCAGTGCCAAGTAGTTTATGCACCCACGCCTACACTTAGAGCACCTCATGCATCACACATTACCCCCACTGCCACACCAATTTACCCTGCCCCACCGGCCAGGATGCGCCCACCATTGGCATATCCACAGCCGAAGCGACAACACCGTGACATGCACCACTATACCCCATTAGTGGAGCCGTTGAGCATTGTGTTTCCTAAAGTCGCATCCCTCTTGAGGCTGCCTGAGATACGCCCGCCTTCTAATCCGCTTCTTGCCTGGTACAATATGAATGCATTCTGTAATTTCCATCGAGTCGCAGGCCACTCAACGGACAATTTCCTTACACTTGGGGATGCTATCCAGGATTTGATTGACCAAAAGGTCATTGTGATTAGCACACCAGCGGTAGGCCCAGCGCCCACATCAGCAGTCGCACGAGCACCACCAGCACATCCTAGTATAGTTAGCCAACCTTTGCCACAACATCCAGCCTCGTGAGCTTCAGGTTCCTCGGGAGTCAATTCTATTTTTTCTTCTAAGTCTATCTCATCTCCCATTCTTCCAACTGATTTGATTCATGATGTATCGTCCCCTTTTCCCGACCAGCTATATCGTTCTTTCCTCAGTGCTTCCGAGGAGTTTGTTAATATGATTCGCCTGAATGTCGAGTCGTAGTACACTGTGGTGCCGTCTA
Source organism: Posidonia australis (assembly GCA_024699735.1). NCBI lineage: Eukaryota > Viridiplantae > Streptophyta > Magnoliopsida > Alismatales > Posidoniaceae > Posidonia > Posidonia australis. Next base: position 4,608 of record JAMKQA010010725.1, read on the forward strand.
TTGTATACTCCCAGCCACCAGCACCAATTTGTTTGCAAGCGTGGCACCAGTCTGGGCCGATTCAACCACCAGCCCCACAGACTTACCAGTATCCTCCAGCCACGCCTGTACAGTTAGTTGCCCACCCCTCGGTTGTCGTTACTTTTACCCATGACATGCATCGTGTTCTGTACAGCTATGTCGCAGAAATGTGTGCAGAAGTGACACGATCGGGAAGAGTATACAAGCCCCCAGCACCCAGGCCTAATTCTCCAATACAGAGCCCCATCCAGTTGCAAGCCCAATCATCTAGACCACCAGCACCTGTAGCACCAGTTCCTGTCCAATCGCAGGCACACTCCCCACAACCCTCCATGCCAAGAGTAGCACCACCTGTTCCAACCAAAAGCAGCCAATCTACAGCTGACATAACTGCTCAACTTAAGAAAGTCAAAGCTGATATTTCTATTTGGGACTTGATTCACACTTCAGCAAAGCACAGGGAGGCCTTCCTTAGAGTCTTCCAAGCTGCCCATGTGTCCCCAACCATAGAGCTAGCTACCCTAGAGAACATGGTAGGAATGATAGCGGCGCCACAAGTTATCTCCTTCTTTAGACAGGAGTTACCACCATCATGAACCAACCATAATTCCCCCTTGTTCATCACCGTGCATTATCAGAGCTTTTGCAACCCACTTACATTGGTAGGCAATGGAGCAGGCTTAAATGTTTGCCCCTTGCGTACAGCAAGTGCAATCGGATTCAAGTTCGAGGACATAATACCAGCCGTGAAAGGGATGATAGCGTTCGATAATACGCATCATGATGCACTTGGGATCTTAATCATTCCTTTGGCCATTGACCCTACTCGCTTCGACATAGAATTCTATGTCGTAGATATTGAACCTTCTTTCAATCTTTTGCTTGGACGCCCTTGGCTTCACAAGCATCAAGTCATTCCCTCAACCCTCCATCGTATGATTAAGTTCTGCTAGGATGACAATGTTGTTGTGGTCTTGGCAGAAGATCTGGAGAATGTTGAGTCAGTCTCTGTTGTAGCCCCCCAGACTGTCTACTTTGAGCCTAAACCTTCTGATGTTCTGTATCAGGTTAACCGGTTCAAGCCGGTTAATTTCATTCCTCCCCTTGAGGGCGTCGGCCATTTGGCCACTTGTGGTGACCCCCGTTTGATGGTTGATAATATGTGTCGCAAATGGAGATATGAGAAAGGAACACCCCTTGGGTGTTACAGCCAAGGAATTGCTGAGCCGATCCAGGCGGAAGAATGGATAGAGCGAGAAGGATTGGGATACGAACGTTAGTGTCACAAGAAGAGGTTGCCGTGCTTTGGTAAGTCCCCTAAGATGTTCATTCCATGCAATTTAGCTAACTTCACTAGTATAGGCATCTTGGATCCAAATCAAAGCTCGTACACAGTATCAGTGTCATAGCCGTCAGTTTGGGTTTATCCGGAAGAGTCATATATAGAAAATGGCCAGCTAGAGACAGAGCAGGGCATTGAGCAGGTCAGTGAGCAGTCATAGAAATATTTAGGATTTGTAATGTCAGAACAGTCAGTAGTTAATCAGGAAGTAGTGTTGGAAGATTCAGTCCAGAAGGCCGACTTAGGGAGTGGCATGGAGGATGATGTAATTGGAGATCTGGACGTTTTATTCCAAGAACAGCTGGATGTGCTCGCAGAAGACTTGGTGGAGCACGATCGAGTTAGGAAAGGGAAGGCAGTGATTTCATCACCACCGTCGGAATCACCAATACCACCCCAAGACCAGGCTTCAATCATGGTCCTTCATGAGGCAGAGAAGAAGTATGCTAGACCAATGGAGTTAATCTCCTGTCAGCTGGGAGGCGGGTCTAGTTGGTATTGGCAATTTAGATCTCACTTTGAGGGTGAGGGTCAAAAAAAAAAAAAACAACCTGAGTTAAGCACAGGTAGAACAGGCGGCAGTAGTCTCACCAATTTGAAGCGGGACAACCACCAGCATTCAGAACCCTTTGTAAATAGTAGAGAAAATACACAAAAATAAAAAAATCAAGAAAATCCAAAACATTTTGAAAAAAAAAAAAAATAATAATAAAATGTGAATAGGGAGACATCAACTTCAGAGGTAGGGATTCTCAAGTCCTTAGGTAGCCCAGACAGTCAAACAGAAGAGGTCGCACAGTGCCTTTATAAGAATACGAAAGTCACTATGACTATCATAAAGTGCAATCAGGGTGTAGAATCTGAAGAAATCCTCTCGGTGGACATCACAGATCTGACCTTTGAGTAGGAAATCCTGTTAGAGCTTATTGTCTAAGGAAAGGAAGATGAAGTCAGTGAAGCAGATAGTGCAGATAATGATGATAATGCGTCATCACAATTTCAGTTTCATGATAATGACCCGGAAGGCCCAAATCTACATGTGGAGGAAGAGACGGAGCTTGTCAATATTGGCACGACATAAGATGTTAAAGAAACACGTATCAGTGCCAAATTGTCACCACAAGCAAAGGCAAGAATTAATAGCTTTCTTAAAAGAATATGTAGATGTCTTTGCATGGAGCTATGATGACATGGTTGGTTTAGACAGTGAGGTGGTAGTACACACATTACCACTAAAACCAAATTCAATGCTAGTCAAGTAGAAGCTTCGCAGATGGCGACCTCAGTGGCTGTTGAAAGTTAAGGAGGAAATCATGAAACAGCATAAAGTCAATTTCCTCAAGGTTGTTCTTTATCTTGAGTGGCTCGCCAATGTGGTGCCTGTGCAGAAGAAAGACGGGCGGGTTCGCATGTGCATAGATTATCGAGACCTTAACCAAGCGAGCCCGAAGGATGATTTCCCTCTTCCCCACATAGATATTCTGGTTGACAACACAGCAGGGCATAAAATGTTGTCATTTATGGATGGATTTTTAGGATATAACCAGATTAGAATGGCCGAAGAAGACATGGAGAAGACATCTTTCATTACCCCGTGGGGAGTCTTCTACTATAGAGTAATGTCATTCGAGCTAAAGAATGCAGGCGCAACATACCAAAGGGCCATGATAGCGTTATTCCACGATATTATGCACCAAGAAGTTGAAGTGTACATGGATGACATGATCACCAAGTCTAAAGAGCCCGAGGATCACCTCTCCTGTTTAAGGAAGTTGTTTGACTGCCTGAGGAAGTATAAGCTTTGCCTCAACCCCAACAAATGTGTATTCGGGGTATCTTCTGGAAAGCTTCTGGGTTACATTATCAGCAGGAGAGGAATAGAAGTGGATCCCCACAAGGCTAAAGCCATCATTGATATGCCTCCCTCCCACTGAAAATGAAATTCGCGGATTGTTGGGGCGGCTACAATATATCAGTCGGTTCATAGCACAGCTTACACCCATATGTGAATCGATATTCAAGCTCCTGAGGAAGAATGCCCAAACACACTGGAATGATGAGTGTCAAGCGGCCTTTGACAAAATCAAGTAGCTTCTGGCAAAGCCTCTAGCATTAGTTCCTCCCATGCCTGGACGACCGCTGTTTTTATATCTCTCAACCACACAATATTCCATAGGCGCAGTCCTAGGACAGCATGATGAATCAGGACGTAAGGAGAGGGCCATCTATTACCTCAGCAAGAAGTTCAATGATTGCGAGGTCAAGTACAACACTATAGAGAAGGTTTGCTTATCTTTGATATGGACTACTCAGTGCCTCAGGCATTATATGATGGCATATATAGTCCTGTTATTATGTCGGCATGATCCTATCAAGTATCTATTCCAGAAGCCAACTTTGGTGGGCAGATGTGTTAAGTGACAGGTAATGTTGTCGCAGTATGACATCACATTTGTCACACAAAAGTCCATGAAGGGATAAGCAATGGTGGATCACTTGGCCGACCTACCCTTGCTAGAATACTGCAAATACAATTCCCAGATGAGGACATTTTATTTGCAATGGGTGATGAAGAATTAGAAAATCCTCAAGATGAGCATCAATGGTGTCTATACTTTGATGGTGCAATCAATAAAAGAGGAAGAGGTATCGGTGCAGTTTTGGCAACGCTGCAGGGACAACTAATTCCCTTTGCGAGGAAGTTGACATTTGAATGCACCAATAACGAAGCTGAATACGAGGCATGCATACTAGGATTACAGGTGGCACTAGAGCAAGGCGTCCGAGAACTTCAGGTTTATGGGGATGCAATGCTGGTCATTTCGCAAATCAACGGTGACTGGAAGACAAAGGACCAGAAGTTTGTGTTATACCATGAGCATTTGTTGAAGCTGATTGATGAATTCGATAATGTCAAATTTTCCTTCATGAAGTGAGCCAAGAATGCGTACGCAGATGCATTAGCTACCCTGGCGTCATGGTTATCGCTCCCAGAGGCACAGGCAACGGATATCTCAGTCACATGTGTAGAGCAGCCAACACATTGCATGCACATCCAAGAAGCAGAACTGATAGCTGAATTGCCCTAGTATAATGATATCAAAATTTTCTTGGAGTATGGCGGCTTCCCATCTGGTATTTCCCCAACTGATAAGAACAGCTTGATACGGTTGGCCTCTATGTATGTACTCGGGGCAGGGCACCTATATAGGAGATCCTATAATCAAATACTTCTTAGATGCGTGGACAAGAAGGAGGCAGATATGCTGATGCTGAAGGTTCATGCAGGCACCTGCGGTCCACACATGAATGGAGTACTCTTGGCCAAGAAAATTATGCTGTAGGGTTATTTCTAGACCACCATGGAAACAGATTGTTGCCAATTTGTGAGGAGATGCCACAATTGCCAAATACATGGCAACTTCATAATGCTCCCCCACAACAGTTACATGGCATGTCATCACCTTGACCCTTTGCCACTTGGGGAATTGATGTTATTGGGGCCATTCATCCAACTGCATCCAATGGGCATTGCTACATTCTTGTGGCCATTGATATTTTACAAAGTGGGTCGAGGCGACGTCATATAGAACAATTACAACGGCAATTACAGAAAAGTTCATTAAGAATAACATTATTGCCAGATATGGGGTTCCACATGCCATCATATCAGATAATGGGGCCAACTTCATAGCAAAGAGAGTTGAGGATTATCTTCAGGGTTACAAAATCAGACATCATAGATCCTCTCCTTATCGGCCGCAGTTGAATGGAGCCGTAGAGTCAACCAAAGATCTTGAAGAAGATGGCTGAGACCCACAAAGATTGGCATATGCACTATGGGCTTACAGGACCTCAGTCTAGACATCAACAGGAGCTACGCCGTACTCACTTGTGTATGGTATGGAGGCAATCCTCCCTTTTGAAGTGGAGATTCAGTCATTGAGGATTCTGAAGGAAACAGAGTTGGACGAGGCAGAATGGATCGAAGACCGCTGCGTTCAGCTTGACTTGATTGACGAGCACAGATTACAAGCCTTACACCATGTCCAATGCTACCAGAAGCGAGTGGCCCGTGCATATCAGAAGAAAGTTCGGCCCAGAAATTTTGAGCCAGGTGATTTGGTTCTGCATGCCATTCACTTACTTGATGCCTGGGGAAAGTTCAGGCCCAACTTGCGTGGACCATTTATTGTGAAAGAAGCCCTGTCTGGAGGCGTTGTCATTCTTGAGGACATGGATCGTGGGAAGCAGTCAGAGCCTGTTAATGCTTCCTACCTAAAAAAGTACTACAGTGATCCTTAGCCAATCCCGAGCCTCGCATCGTGAACCATGCATCTCTGTATTTTACGTTTTTCGCATGCTAGTATTTTAAGTTACTGCATCCACACATAACATGAATCATATCATATGCACTGTTTTTTCTTTTTGTTTGCATTGTAGTTATAAGCATAGCTAATGTCCGATGAGGAAAATCAGAAAGCCAGCCTGCTTAGAAAGAATTTTTATCCTCCTCATATGTTGCTACCTGGGTGACCTAGTGAGTGAGGGAGCAATTATTTACACGGAAATTTGATGAAATGTACAAATTCCCAAGGGGCTTATACCTCGAGAGGGAGGAAAAATGATAGGTCGTGAATGAGTGTGAGCCAAGAAAAAATATAGTCTTCGGAGCACAAAAGAAATAAGAAGATAGAAGTTGTAGATAGAAGTCGGCTCCAATGAGAGAGGCATGTAAGACGACTCTATCCCTGTCACATAACTTGGAGAGGAGTTGAAGCATACACCAACAAAGCCTACATTTGCAAAGGAGCTAGCCACCCTTGTTATATCAAAAAGAAAGAGAGCAGCCATCCCCCAGCCTAGGTGTTTATTACCTCCAAGTAGGGGTAGTGTAGGTCAACATGCCTTTGAGGGAGTAAAAGAAAAAGGAATTATTAAAAAGTAGGTGTAGGGCACTAGGAGTTTGGCACGGGGTCCATGTTATCCTAAAATGCTGTCAAGTGAGAGCCACAAATAAGCCTAGGGATCCAGGTAGCGTCATGTGAGTTGAGGACATTCTAGTTCCTTGTAGCAGGCAATAAAGGCTTCCTTGGCGCTAAGGGCACCAAAATTTACAGATCATGCATAGATCTTACTTCCATCTTATACTTCTATAAATCATTTAGCATTTTAGATCACGCATTTTTTGCATATTTTGCATCACTTTGCAAGGCATTTGTTTATATTCTGACCAGGGGCATGCCAGTTGCCTTTTTGAGTTGCAATATTGGCAAAGAAGGGAGTTTCAACCAAGGGTGTGTTAATTGCTCCATGATTGGAAATAGGGTCTTTGACTAGGGACATGCCAGCTGCCATTCTAAGTCAAAAGAATCACTGGGACAGTGCTATTAGAAGCATGCGGGCAGACACAAGCAGTATAGAGTTTAAGATGATACAGTGTGCAAGCAAAATTGTCTTTTATTACAGCCCATCAGTTGTACAAAATTTGCTCATTTAATGAATGTGGACCAAATGTATTTAGTCAACTTTGGCCCTTTTTTAGTTGCCAGCTCTTGTAAAGGAAGTGCCACTAGGAAGAAGTTCACTTATAGGCCAAGTTTCTTGAATTTTGGCTTCATACTCTACTGTGCAATCTGACCTTCAGTAATGGCAAGACCAGAAGATTAAATGCCAATACTCGTCATGCGGGCCAGCTCAAAGGTCATCACATTAGAACCAAGAATGTAACTTTTGAAGAAATCAGGCATAGGGCTTTGCTTGATCGAGTCCTGGCAAAAGCCAAATTGGTGAAGAACACGGACAGGATGGTATTCTACGCCGCCCGTTAACCCCGAAAGGACAACAAGCCGCATGTCGCTATCATTAAAGAAGACAGTGAAGGGCTTCGGAGTTGTGAACAGAATACGCCAAACTACAGTGTCCTTGGTGAGATTTCGCAGTCTATTGCACAGCTTATGTACTCCTGGGAGGCTGCGTGAATGGTTGGTACGACTGTAGGATTCAAACACAGAATGTTGAGGGCGTAGGACTTCCACCCCCATATGGGCAGCGAGCCAAACCTGGTAGGGGGAAACAGAGCACAGTTAGATAGGCACAGCAAATCATTGAAGTAACATTGTTAACTCACTTGCACTAAGGCGTCGCAACCATTGAAATTTCTGGAACGTTTCATAGCCCGGTCCAAGCCAACATAAATCTCCACCAGAAGAATGGGGGCAAGATCAATTTGGCGAGTGATAATTGCCAATGCTATTTCTGCCACCTCAATAGCAACTGTCATCCGGATGTGGTTGAAGATGAGCTCTCCAAGGAAGCATATCACAAAGCCATGAAGCCACAAGCTACTTGAGGATAGACGAGTGCTGACAATCTTGTCAAAGTAGTCCAGGCGCAGCATGGTAGCTGACCCGTCCATACAAATGAGGTTTTCTCGCAAGCACATCGAGACAAACTGGTCAGTTGGCTTAGGACTGAAGCGTAGCTGTCGTAGCGCATAAAGACAGGCTGGGACATGTATGGTGACAGGCCACATATCCGTCGGACTTCTTCCAAAGTGAGAGTCAACTCTGTCTTCCCAAAACGGAATACGTGGAAAGCGGGTTTCCAGAATCTAGCGGCGGCACATAATAAATGGCAGTTTACTTCCACTTTGGCAATATTCAGTAATGAGGATGATATGCCCCAAACCCGTAGTTGCTCATGATCCGTAGCATTTAATGCATCAATCCATGCTCGTAGAAGATCAAAGCAGTACTTAGATGTCACCATGGTTGGGTATCCCTGTGGAAATAGTATTGGGTCAAGATATGGTAGGAAAAATGCAGGATCAATCTGGGGCCAATAGAAATGATTTGGTAGAACATTTTCTCATGGCAGGAAAGCACAAATGAAGATTGTAAATCAAGAAAGAAATTTGAAAGACATGAAAATATGCATCAGAAAATAATTTATTTTGTCTTTTGCAAATCTAAGGTGTGATGGGACATCAGCTTATGTAGCCTTTTCTTTTTGCAATATATGAGAGGTGCACAAGGCCCAAAAATAAGAGAAAATCAGAATATTCCTTCACATGGTTTGATAAGAATAGATATATGTTTTTCCTTCCATGTAGCAAGATGTGATGGAATATAAATAACAAGATTTAGCATAGGGATATATGCATGTGCAAAGAATCATCTCAAGGGGAAAGATCACATACCATTGCAAAGGAGGAGAGAGCGTAGCCGGCGCTAGAAGAATAAAAATAGAGCTATAGGAAGGATTGAAGGCTCGTGAATGGTTTTTACAATAGAGAAGGCGGCGGATTTTGTTGGGAGGTGTGAAGTTATATAGGGAAAAGAAAAGGGGTCACAGTAGAAAAGGAAGGCAAACTAGCAATTTTGTGGGGCATATCAGTGGTGCACCAAGGTGGCGCACCTACCAGGTGCACCACCTGGAGGACATTGGGCAAAACTCCCCTAAAATGTTAAGCTTGCCCAAATCGGCGATAATTCTTGAAACCTGCATGAAAATATATATTTCACACGCAGACAAGTACCCAAGAAGAGGGCTGCATTCCAAAGCCAGATTTTCATTCAAGAGTTTTTTGAGAGACAAGGTACATTGTTCGAGATACAAGTTGTAGCATTCATACAAAGACTAGCAAACAAAAAAAGAGAAAGACTGAAAAAAAGAGGAAAGAGCTACTCGTCCGACTCCTCGTTAGATGATGCCTTCTGGAAGCTCTTGGCTTGGAGTCGAGCCCCTTGCCGGGTGATCCAGCGCGATCACTGGGTAGCAACCGCAGCTTGGGAGTGGGAAGAAGAACTTAGGACCCTCTATGAAACCTCTGTGTTAGAGCGATCCTCCTCGGATGCTTCTAAGGTGAACTCTCCATTGCTAGCTGCGTTCACCCCATGAGCCAGATAGTCTTGCTGTCAAAAGAATGTTAGATTTATATCAGTGGCAAGTATGCTGTTAAAAGATAGTGGCAAAAATAAAAGGGGGGGGGGGGGGGAGGGTTACCTGGATGATATTCCACCAGCGTTGTTCCTACACGAGTTTGCTAATATGTCGGGTAAATTTATGATGGAAATAAGGTGATATATAACTAAAATAGAGGCACATACTTTTTTTCGCCTAATATCCTCATAAAAAGATCCTTAAAGCCCTGTGAATGTAGAACAAATGTCAGATCTGTCCGTTTGTGTGAAATAAAGTTTTTAAGTAGAAATTACAACATTTTACCTTGGCCTAGTTGGAGGCATACCACATTCCACGTTGGCTATCGCACACGGCCTCCTCAAAAAGGTAGGGCTTCCCGACCTACCTGTACCAAACTAAATAGTCTATATAGTTGACTTCTCGAAGAATATCTCTTTCCTGAGAAGCCACAGCAGCAGCGTGCCGACTCCTAGCCGCAGCACGAGATGAGATCGGGAGATCTATGTCTGAAGGAGGAGGGGCAGGAATGCAGAATTCGTTCAGCAACTGGTGCATCACGCGCCCTGGGAGGAAATAGGTCGACTTTTTCATGCAATAAAACTTCACTTGTTTGTCCCTCAGAACACGGCTAGAGTTTAGAGGTGCCCAGTTGAAGGCGTCATATCTTGGGAATGGGCGCAAGTGAACCGGTTTGCAGAAATAGACAATTATAAGTAGTGTGAGCAAATATCCTCGAGCTCTACCAAATCCAGCAGATATCGGTAGGACTCGTAGCTTTAGACCCCTGCAGCAGCTCAGTGATCAAGCTTGACCCACTAGTGAGGGAGAGGAAGAAGCTCATCACAGAGGTGGCAAAAACAATGTCCCCATGTAATGTGTTCCATGGCCAAGTACTAGCAAAGGCAGGCAAAAGGACAGTTAATCAGAAATCATCAAGAAGGGAAATTTTGCAAAAATAAAGTAAATACTTACAGTGAGCAGGGGATATAGTCCCACATGAGACTGACGTCCCAGCTTAGCTACATTATCAAGCTTGCAGATCAACCAAGTGTAGCTAGCTCCAGCCCAATCATAATGATCCAGGTACTCCAAGTTGGTTAAGTATGCTAGCCAATCCGCATGAATGCAATAAGCGGAAGAATCATAGAAAATCATTGCTGGCAGATCCAGTAGGAAGTGCCTAAGTACAAAATCTGCCTTGTCACTGCCCAGCTTTGGGTTGGGCCAGAACTGGTCCCACTCTCTAAGCCACCCCATTGTGATCATATGTTTCCCCCTAGGTGGCTTTGGAGGAACACAGCCTAAATGCACAGGGGCCAGGTGCATCCCGTGTGTGGTCTCGCCTATAATCGACTCGTTGCCGAATGGAAGACCCGTCAGCAGGGCCCACTAGTCAGGTAGGACAGTCAGCTCTCCGAATGGAAAGTGGAAGGTGTGCGTTTCGAACCTCCATCTCTCCACTAAAGCCCGGAAGAAGTTGTAGTGGTCGTGAATAGCTGGAATGCGGAGTAAGCCACCAACAGGGGACCGGTGGAGCAAAAAGTCCTGTAAAAACTCAGGTAAGCGGCGGAAGTGAGCGAGCATAGGGGCCCAATGACATCGCATCGCATGATTAGCATCGCCAACCTGAAATAGTAACAACAGAATAAATGAAGGATTAGACAGGCAATGGTGTTAGAGCCAAAGCATGCTAACATGAAAAAGGGAATAAAATAGTTACCACGAAGTCGAGACTCTCACAAATATGATCGCCACTGAGCAGTCGCCCTACAAAGTTGCCAGACTCCTGGAAGTGCATTTCTTAATAAAGATGGTAGGTTTATGTGACATATATAGGTTATTCCAGTTTAGCTTACCTCGACGGGGACAACAGGTGTCGAATTGCTGGAAGCACGTGACATCGAGGAGCTGCCTCGCTGTAGTGGACGATAACTAGATGGTGTGTCTCGGGAAAGCTGTGGGATCTCCCCCTCGGGAACTGGATCATCCTGCAAGGAGGCAAAGGTCAAGTGAGGATTTAAGCAACGGAGTCAAGCAAAGTAAAGGCAGAATATTCAAGCATAACAAAGCTCAAGTCTTGAGATAATGTGTGGCATTACAACTGTTTGCTATTAGATAGATTCATAAAATGTGTAGAAAATGGAAGAATAAAAAGCATGATATGCACAAGCAGAGCACATTAATATGCATTACAACATCTTGGCATCAGCAGTTATTTATAAAAATGCAGATTAAAACAAGATGCAAGCATAGCCCAATATTGCGAGATAGGGTCCATTATTGAGAAAAGGAAGTTACGGGAGAACATGGGAGTTCATGAGAAATCATAGTTCTTTTGGCGGTCATTAGTGATTTTAAGCATGGTAGTAAGGCATTCTTGTTGCTGTAAGGTGAAAGTATGAATACAAACTACTCTGTTATGTATTCTTACCCATGATTTGCAATGGAGCATTATTTGGTTACTTAAGCTTGATTCGATAAAAATCGAGGCATGCATAGCAATGGCAGGAAAAATTATTTCAATCTCATAGTAAGACAAATGATGGCCCTATAATTCAAGGAAGAGCATGGATCTACAGTCGGTGGGATTCAATTTTGCAAAGCTTGTTACCCATTAGCCAACTTATCGCCACCTCGCCACTGGCCATCCCAGTAGTTCGCCGGAGTTCACCACCACACCTCCGACCACTTCGCCCGCTAGCATACCCAAGCCACCTGATCGCCAGAGTTCACCACCACAACCCACCACCAGCGTGACCACCCCACAAATCTCAACCCGTTATCACCACATGGCTAGTTGGACCACCACCTTAGCCCGCAACATCCAACCACACAGCCAAACCCACCACCACCACACGGCCAGCTTGCCATAACCCATCGCCGGAGTAGCCACCACACCCACAACCCACAGTAGCCGCCGGCGGTTTGAACCGTCGAGCCCCAACCATAGACCACTGGAGCCACCCCGTGCCCGTCGGAACCCATGACCCATCGACCATTCAACAAGAAATGAGAGGCAAGAGGGAATACAAGCCCAAGCAAGAAAATGCATAAAAGAGGAGATCAAGGATACCTCCACCGGCAAGCCTCTCTCCAGCCAGTCTCGGAGAGTCTGATCCATCAAGAGGAGATCAGGGATGCCTCCACCGGCAAGCCTCTCTCCAGCCAGTCTCGGAGAGTCTGATCCCTCGCCAGAGCTGCCGCCGATGTCACCGAGCAAAGCTGCCATCGATGTCACCGAGCAAAGCCGCCGCCACACCAACCCTAAGCACCTACACGATGCACCACCAAGGACACCCCCCCCCCCCCTTGATGTTGAGGAGGATGGGAGAAGAGGATGACCTTTAGGATGAGGAAGAGAAGAGATGAGAAGGGGAGGTGGAGAGAAATGAAAAGGAAGAAGAAGGGGCATGGGTAATGAGGAGGAATAAGAAAGAAGAAAAATAAATAAGCAGGTGGGAAAATAAAGAAAGAGGAGGAGAAGTTTATAGAAGATAAAATACCATGAAGAACAATCCGTTTGCAGCTCCCAAATGAAACACAGTCTGTGACTTCGCAGTTATGGCAGTTATTCAGTAGGGCCCCATCATATACCAGCAATGTAAATAGTTTCATGTCCAAGGTCTAAAATGCAAAATGGCCGCAAAAATTGTATTTTGACCCCTAGCATTCTCCAGCTTGCATTAGGAGTGCAAAATGCAAAATGCCAAAAAAGGCAAGTACATTGTCTTCAGAAAGTTCACCAATTAGGGAAATTTGCAGAAAACCCTTGAGATTATGAAATTTACGGAATAACCCCACAGAGGGTGTGGGAAGATATGTTTGAGGCAGACATTTTGCAAATACTCAGCAGAACTTTGAAATTTATAGCTCAGCAGTAGTTCAGCAAAAATTTGTCATATCAGGGAAATTTCGAATAAAGCCCTCAAGTTTTGGAAGATTGCAAATAGGTTCAAACCTTATTGCAAAACTCACAAAGAAAGCCAATTGAGATCGAAACTCCAGCAAGGTTCTTTCAGAGGATATTGCACATGCATCTCAGCAAGAACACCAGTTTTTGTACCACAAAGCTAACAACAAGCACAATTATAGTTCTGCCCTCCAAAGTGCAACTGGAACTGACTTCCTTCTTGGGGGATAATCTAGGGATTATTGTTTATCTTGTTTGGAGTCTCACTCCAGGCGAATGAGATTCTGATTCCTCTCCCTTTTCTTTGGATTTTTGTGGACGCGAGATCCTCTTCCTTGACTTTTGACCAGGCGGTCAAAGTCGACCTTTGAGAGGGTGGTCAAGGTCTTTTCCTTATCTTTTTCCTTGGATTTTCGTGGGCACAAAATCCTTTTGCTTGACCTTTGACCGGGCGGTCAAGGTCCTTATCCTTTTCCTTGGTTTTTGCAGGTGCTAAATCCTTTTGCTCGACCTTTGACCAGGCGGTCAAGGTCCTTGTCCTTTTCCTTGGATTTTCATGGGTGCAAAATCCTTTTGCTTAACCTTTGCCCAAGTGGTCAAGGTCCTTTTCCTTTCCTTGGCTTCTTGCAGGTGCGAGATCCTTTTGCTTGACTTTTGACCGGGCGATCAAAGTAATCCTTTGACCGTACGGTCAAAGCCGACCGTTGACCGGGTGGTCAAGGTTTTTTTCATTTTCCTTAGATTTTCACGGGTGCGAAATCCATTTGCTTGACCTTTGACCGGGCGATCAAGGTCTTTATCCTTTTCCTTGGTTTTCAAGGGCGTGAAATCCTTTTGTTTGACCTTCGACCGGGCAGTCAAGGTCCCGCGAAATCCTTTTGCTCGACCGCGAAATCCTTTTGCTCGACCTTTGACCGGGCGGTCAAGGTCCTTTTCCTTTCCATGGATTTTCGCGGGCATGAGATCCTTTTGCTTGACTTTTGATCGAGCGGTCAAAGTCGACCTTTGACCAGGTGGTTAAGGTCCTTTCCTTTTCCTTGGATTTTTGCGGGCACGAAATCCTTTTGCTTGACCTTTTACTGAGCAGTCGAGGTCCTTATCCTTTTCATTGGTTTTCGTGGGGGCGAAATCCTTTTGCTTGACTTTTGACTAGGCGGTCAAGGTCCTTATCCTTTTCCTTGGATTTTCATGGGCGCGAAATCCTTTTACTCGACCTTTGACCGGGTGGTCAAGGTCCTTTTCCTTTCCTTGGATTCTCGTGGGTGCGAGATCCTTTTGCTTGACTTTTGACCGGGTGGTCAAAGTTGACCTTTAATCGGGCAGTCAAGGTCCTTTCCATTTCCTTGGATTTTCGCAGGTGCGAAATCCTTTTGCTCGACCTTTGACTGGGCGGTCAAGGTCCTTATCCTTTTCCTTGGTTTTCGTGAGCGCGAAATCCTTTTGCTTGACCTTTGACTGGGCGATAAAGATCTTTTTCCTTTCCTTGGATTCTCGCAGGCGCGAGATCCTTTTGCTTGACTGGGCGGTCAAAGTCGACCGTTGACCGAGCGGTCAAGGTCCTTTCCTTTTCCTTGGATTTTTGCGGATGCGAAATCCTTTTGCTAGACCTTTGACCAGGCGATCATGTTCCTTATCCTTTTCCTTGGTTTTCGCGGGCGCAAAATCCTTTTGGTTGACTTTTGACCGTGTGGTCAAGGTCCTTGGATTTTCGCGGATGTGAAATCCTTTTGCTCGACCTTTGACTGGGCGGTCAAGGTCCTTATCCGTTCCTTGGATTCTTGCAGGCGCGAGATCCTTTTGCTCAACTTTTGACTAGGCGGTCAAAGTTGACGTTTTGACCGAGCGATCAATGTCATTTCCTTTCCTTTTCCTTGGATTATCGCGGGCGCGAAATCCTTTTGCTTGACCTTTGACTAGGCGGTCAAGGTCCTTATCCTTTTCCTTGGATGTTCGCAGGTGCGAAATCCAGCTGTTTGACTTTTTAACAGGCGGTCAAGGTCCTATTAATCCTTTTCTCTTTTGGGTTTTCACAGGCGCAAAAACCCTTTGCATGCCATAAGTTTGTGCGAACGGGGCCCTCTTTCTTGTTTAACAATTAGTATGTTTGTCATGCCCTTTTTCTTTTGGCTGGTATCCCCAACTACTCGGTTGACAACCATCACGCTATCTGGCGACCGAGTTCACGAGACTTGGTTGACTTGTCATATCCCGCCTCTTCATGTTGATAACCTTAATAATCTGGCTGATGAGTCCGACAACTTGTCATGTCCCTACCAGTGGTCCACTCTGCGCACAGGGTTTCTTTAGTTTTTGCAATATCACTTCATCATTAGCATCAACTTCGCATTCAGCATCAGCTCTTGCATTTGTATTTAAGCTCATCATCACATTGCATCGCATTTTCTGCATTTGGCTTAGCATACGCATGCATGTTTACACTTTGCATGTGCATTTAGCAACAAGTCATGACTTTTGGTGCATCCAACGGATAAATGACCTAGTGCCTATAGCAAACACCACTTCTCCGTAGCCTCAAAATGGGGGTATCTTGTCAACCCTAAGCATCGATCTCGGTTCCCTCTGTCCCTCGACCTTACTCAGGGAGGGGCATCTGTAGACACCCCGATTTTGAGGCGACTCGTAGGTGAATTCTCCTGAAGTTGTTGCTTTGGATGCAGCAAACTTAACCACTTTTAAACCCTATTTGACATTTTAATTAGACTGAGATTATTGCACAAACCGATCACAAGCCTACGGTCCGATTAACAATTCAGGTAGCTAGGTGGACAGCACCAATGTGGAGCACCATATTGGAGCACCAAGGTGGCGCACCAAGGTGGCGCACCAAGATGACGCACCACGCTGGCGCACCAAGGTGGCGCACAACCAGTTTTCAAGGTGCTGGCTGTTGGCTTTCCATCTTCTGTGCTTGTAACCTTCACTTGCGAATATTCCTCACGAATCTTCACAAGGCTGTTGAGTTTCGAGGCCTTTTGCATCCCAGGGAGTTACCTCTTGATTCGCTTTAAGAGGCCCTCCTTAAGCAACTTTTTTTCTCTCTTAGCAAGTCACCCACTCCGATGCAACCTGCACCCCAACTTCCCAAGCACACTCTCGCATCCCTGAGCACTCCCAACTGAGTCCAAAGCAACAAGGAGGAGACACCTTAAGCCATCCAAGGAGGAGACACCCTAGGCAAGGTAAGGTCCTTTACTCATATTTCCACATAGGTTTTACATAATATTCTGGATAAAACCTGCAACTAAACTGATATATTGTCTATATAGTGATGTTATTTCATGCCTTTTTATGTTATTTTTGATGTTCATGATACTCCCTTCTATGTTCATTGCTTCATTGCCATGATGATTTTTGCACTGTATGATATTTTTAGTAATAAACCGTAGTCCTATGTAATCACTAGCTATGGAACATGAATTGTAATGCATTCTCTTTACTTGTTTTATCATTATGATCCCTAAGTCGACCAAATCACTGCTTGAATCATAAAATCCATCATCAGTAACTACAGTCCTTGTAAATCCATGAACATGCATGACTTGAGGAGAGAATGATAAGAGTGTTTTAATGCTTGTTTATTTGACACAATTAAGTTCACTGGCATCTAGGTAAATGATCTGAATAGGTAGTAACCCAATTAGTTGCATACATCTGGCCCAGACTCTGAAATGAGACTGCAGTTTGATTCAGGATTTCTGGGGTGCACAGTTTGGCGCACCATCCTAGCACACTAGTCTGGCGCACAATCTTGGCGCAACAGCCTAGTCACAGGATGCAAACAACAGATTTTGCGTCATAGATTGCATGCTTTCAAGTATGTTTTGGGTCCTGATCATTTTGACGTTTGTTCTCTGATATATCATGATCATTTTTGCATAATTTCAACATATAATAGCCCTGTTTGTTTTAGTTTTGCATCTAGTGAAGTTAGCTTGTTACTTGGATTTGGTGAACTGGTGGCTTTTGAAGATTCTTTGTGCAGAGTTCTTCTGCTTCAGTTTATGATCTAGACCTAGGTAGCATAGCTAGGATTCATTAGCTTTTATCAGAGTAGGGTTGTGTAGTCTTGTGTGAAGCATACTGCCCTTG
Organism: Posidonia australis; assembly: GCA_024699735.1. Taxonomy (NCBI): domain Eukaryota; kingdom Viridiplantae; phylum Streptophyta; class Magnoliopsida; order Alismatales; family Posidoniaceae; genus Posidonia; species Posidonia australis. The sequence continues at coordinate 21,917 of JAMKQA010010725.1, forward strand.
AACACAAGACCCATTTCATGTTTTATTGGGTTTCCTCTTTCCTTTATGACCTTGTGGAAGAGGGGAAAACTCACTCACATGTAATCAGGTGTTTAGAGGTCCCTGATGCGTTTTCAGATGATTTTATGCATGTTTGCAAGATTTTATATGACTTTTGTGACACACTTTTCTAGCACATATCAGTAGAGCACATAGGTGGCGCACTAGTCTGGCACACCACACAAGCGCACATGCCTATTTTTCACTGCAAATAGTGGCTTTTTGGCATGGCATTTAGCATGATTCCCGGTTTGCTTTGCCTTTGGTTTTCTTTGGGTGTCCTCTTGGATATGTCCAGATGACTCCAGTCTGTTTTGATCCATTTTTATGCATGGTAGCTTAGGTTTTGCATATAGCAAAGTGAGGACGAAAGTCACTCAATATTGTTGGATTCAAGGTTATATCTGTGCTATATCTTTGCACCGGTGTTTGATCCACAACTTGGGTGACCTTTCTGAGCATTAGGACATATTTTACAGTCCCTTTATCCATGTTTAACATAAGGCACCACTTGCATATAGAGTTGCATTGCATATCGCCCTCAGGTGTACAAAGACAGGCTGAAAAGCCAACACTTCATATAAGTAAACGAAAAACCCATGAAAGACCGATTTTTCGGGCGCACGAGGGTGTCTAATACCTTCCTCGTGCGTAACAGGGATCCTTGCCCATTTTCTAGTTCATGATGACCTTTTCCATTGGTTTTATCACATAGTTTTAATGTTTCAAAACAATTTTCCTCGTCTCCTATTTTTCATTGTTCTTGGAATTTAGACTAAGTTGATTGTCCCATTTTTAAAAGAAATGGTATTATTTAATTAAATATGATCTATCATAAATCAAATATATCCATCTTGGACTGTTACTGTAACATCTGTGCCTGATTTTCCATTTAATATAAACCATGGAATTTCCTGTACTATTTGTATATGGTTTGTTAATGGTTAATCTAGGTTGTGTTTGTTGGCTGTGGTCTCTCCTTGTGTTTTGTGCTCCTGATTTTTCCCTTGTGGTGTGGTTTCTTTGGCTTGGGGGTCTGTTATGCAATTGGGGCCCATGTTTAGGGGTGAGACCCACTTGGATTTGAGCTTGGACCTGGTCAAGAGCCCAACCATGCCCGTGACCTGCAATAAGTCCTCTCTTATGCGTATGGCCTAGCGGGAGGGCTACTCGTCCCGTCCCCTCTGGAGTAGAGAGGCTGGCAGTAGACCGACAGGATCCGAGGGATGGCAGACGCAGAGGTGGCTTTAAGGGGAGGTGTGCAGCGTGGGGGTGAGGAGGAGAAACTAGAGAGAGGGAGAGAGCAAGTGTGGAGGCTAGGGGGAGGCCGTGCACTGGAGGAGAGCGTGCAAACAGGGATAGGCCGGTGTCGTGCGTCGCCGGAGCTTGAGGGCACGCGAGGCTTGTCGAAGTCAGGTACGCGTCCCCCTTCGTTTCCCTTTCCTCGGTTGAGATATGTTTAAGTTAAGGGATAAATCATGGATAATGATGTTAAAATCATGCAAAAATAGGGAAAATTGTTGGGAATGGGATGAATAATGTGCTTATGTTGATATCATGTTGATTCATGGGTGTTTCGTGGGATTTTCGTGGGTATTCTTGATGCATACTACAGTGATGTCATATGAGTCTTATGCCTTTGTGAATTTATATAGAATAGCATGCTTAATGGTTTTATGTTTGGATTGAGGGGTTTTGAAGTAGACTTGGAGGTCTACACCCTATGTTTTACTTGAGATTTTTGTGGTGTTTTAAAGGGGCCCGCTCCTTACTCCCACTTTGGGGAGAAGAGACGACGGAGGTCAGGGAGGTTTTCTGCAATCACAGAAAGCGGTATGCCGAGCTGGGTTCGGTATGTCGAAATGCTCCCAAATGGTTCCGTGGACCACTAGTTTAGATGACCAAATGATTTCGATCGACCGTTCTGGCAGAGGACTGATAAACTGACAGGGCTTCGGAATATCGAAATATTTTGGTCGACCGATTTAGGGATTTTTGGTCGACCGGGACCCTATTCGGTATGCCGAATTAGGACCCAGGACTATATTGAGAAATGCTTTGTAAAGGTTGATAAATTTGGATAAATGCATGAGATGAATGGAAATGATTTATGAAATATTAAATGTGAACATGTTGTTTTAATGATGCTTTCCATGAATTGTGAAACATAATTTATGTGGATAATGTGGATCCATGTGAGGGGTAATGGCATGGTACAATGACCATGAATGAATGATTGGGGTTTCTTTTAGAACCATAGATGATAATGTGATGCACAATGTGTGAGATTTATAAAGAGTTTTATGAATGAAAAGAATGGTTTTGTCTAATGTTTTGAAAAGAGAAACTGCATATGGTTTTAAAGAGATTTATGAAATTGTAGGAACCACAGCTAGACCAGGGCTTGCCGACAGGGGTAGTGAGACATCTAGAGATGTTGGGGACGTGTCCTTGGTTGTGGTTGCTGAGTTTACGGTCCGGGGTAGGAGCCTCGAGACTGTAGTGGTACTGTAGGACCCGGGGTATGGTAGACCTGGACTACCCTCAGTGTCGGTGCTGGTCGGGTCTGGGGTTAGAGTCCCTAGGTGCTCGGGCACTAGGGCGTCGTGAGGACGCACTCTGTGCTTGTACTAGTGAGGGTACATTCGAGGCTACGGCCGAGGCGGTTGAACTCTAGCGCGGGGTGGTTCACCACGGCATTACAGTGTGGGTGTGGTGACATGGAATCCTCACTAACTGCTTGTGGCCAGGTCGATCGCCTATGGCCAGGGTGATGCGACCAGTTTTGAGATAAGAATTGTTGTTTTGTGTGTTGGACTAGTTCCTAGCCCTGATTTGTGATAAATTGTGTTAATGGATTAAATGATGTTTTGGGCTGGGAAACTAGATGCAATGGCTTGCGTTCCCTGAGTCGTGTATAAAGATTTCTGAATGATCATGAGGTTTTGAAAGCAAAAGAAAAGAAAGTTTTGAAATGGCATCTTTTTCGAAGTCTTTCTAACCGCATGTGTGGGTTTTGGCGATTGTTGTTTTCTCAAGACTTTCTGGCAGTGTTTCGCGGGTCTTGCCGCTGTTTTAGGGCACATACTGGGTGACATTCCTGTCACTCACGCGTGTTTTCCTTCTTCCCTTGTTTCAGGTGCTCAGGAGAGGTGCAGTCTAGTCTGGTGCATCCCTTTCCAGCCACTTTTGCCTCACACAGGTCTGGGTGTTTAGTTTTATTTAATTCTGTTATTTAGACTCTTTTAGCTGCTTTTGGGTAGTTCCTGTACTGTTGTGTAGCACAAGGGTGTTACAGTTGCCGAAACTAAAATTATATTTACAAAACTGAATCTTATATTTTGTTTCAGTTAAACTGTTAACATTTCGGTTCCCCTGATAAATTTGAAAATGTACATTTAAAAAAAAATCCTATAAGAGTTCACATGTACATTACAAAAAATAAGTTCTTAGAAACTAATTGTTAAAAGATTAGAAATTACTAGTTAACAAAATACTATTGTCAAGAAAATTATATTTAGAAAGCAACCATTAAAACATAGATGGTTCCTTTTTTTTCCATGACAAAGAAACATAGTAAAAGTATATTATTATAAATCTTCGTCCATTCCATCACCTCCATCTATATCTTCATTCAAGTCAAATGTTGTATACCTAAAATATACCAAAAAATAGAAGTAGTTAGTATGTATACGAAGTATAGGTGGAATCCAAACTAAAATTGCAGAAGAATAATCAAACTCTAAAAATCATACCTAGAAATATTAACATCTTTTGTATCTCCTTGATTACCTTCTCGATTCAATGGACAATTGCGAGAATCATGTCCAACATTGTATTTCTTACAACAATTGCATTTCCTACGCTTTCCACTATGTTTCTCAAACTCAGATTTCCATCTATTGTCACCACCACCCTTTGGTCTTCCACCTTAACCACTACCTTTTGTCTTAGCTTGAGGAGGAACCCTTATCACAAGTTTATCATGTATTCTTTGTGATGCAACATGGCTAATGGAACGTATCTTATTAGATTTTTCAACAACATCCCCTTGTTCATCATGGGAATTTTTTATATTTCCCATTGCACACTGGATTTCTTCCTTGGCCTTCTTGAAATGTCTTCGTGCAATCTCTTGTAGATGATCAGCAGAAATTGCTGAATTTATAATCTCGTTGGCTTCACGTGACAAATCTATGAAAGCAGTAGTCTTATCATCAACATCAACATCATCATATATGTCAATCTTAAATCCATCTTTTATACCCTTCATCCACCTCTTCATTATCATATGCTCTGGTAGCATTTTAACACCATAATAGTTAAGGAATGCTAACAAATGACAACATGGAATACCAACAAACTCCATCATATAACAATTGCACTTGGGAAAATTTCTTTGCTTATCTGTTGTTATCGTGAACACTTTATCAAAATTATCAAAATGATATACATGAAATTGTAGATTTTCCTGTAGATAAATAATTTAAGAAAATTAGTTTCAGAAACACATAATCTTGTAAAACCTACCAATCATTTTCTTGATTCAAATATAAAATTACAACAGATAACGGAAAATTGTAACATTATGTACAGAAAATTAGTTTCAGTAATACGAAAACTAAGGAAATAAAGAAATCAGTTTTTTTTTACAGAAAGAAATATTACAAACAATTGACAATAATAGAAACTTACTGATTGTAAAGGTTGGACAACTTCACGAACTGCATGTAGAAGCCCTTCTGATAGTTGTTCTTGAAAGTCATGAAAAACATTTGTTGTATACAAACAATATACATGATTCTCAATAGAAAGATTATATAGTAACCTTTGATTATAATACCTATGCCAATTACATCACAACAGTGAACAATCAAAACATAGTAACGACATTATGAAGTATAATACTGAGAAAACAATAATTTAAACTTAATACCTGTCATGATGGTTACTATTATTCTCCCTTTCTCATTGACACTTCAATGCATTCTCATAATGAACAACAAACTCAAGTGAAGTATTGTATGCAGTAACCTTACTCTGTAAAAATGAATTCATACCCTCACTTCGTTGAGTAGTCTTCATACCAACACAAAATACATCAGCAAAGAATATGTGAACCCATTTCTCACGTATACTGTAAATATCTTTCAACCATTTATTGTTTGATACACCATTATCCTCTACCCAATTCTTCCAATTAGTTTCAAACTGTTCAGTAGATTGAGACAGCTACAAAATATTATGAAATGTATGCATATTGCTTCCTTATTATTTGCCAATACACTGATTTTCAAAGGTAATTTATTTAATATATGCCACGAACAAAGACGATGAACTGTGTCTGGAAATGATACTTCAATTGCAGCCTTCATCCCAAGATCTTGATCAGTTAACATAACTTTAGGAGTGTAACACCCATAAAATTCATTTTGTAATTATTTCCATTTTATGAATTTTATTCTTGGAATGGTGTTACTATTCCGAGGCCCGTTGTGTGGTTTTGTATTTTTGGGCTTGGGCCTTGTGAGCTGGCTTCTATTTGCGTGTCCTTGCGTGTGGTTTGGCACTGTGCATTGTGGCACTGTGCGTGTGGTGCCCGGGTGTGGGTCCGTGTGGGGCCCAGGTGTGTGGTCCCCGTGGTGCCCACATGTGTGGGCTGTTGGTTGTGGCTGGTGGTTGGGCGAAGTGGTTGGTTGCCCGTGTGGTGTGCTAGTGGCTGAGATGCGTAGGTGGGCACGTTCTCAGCTACTGCGGGCGCAGGCTTTAAAAGCCACACCGCTCCCTTCCGTCGCCATCGCCATCTCCTCCTTCCTTCTTCTTCCTTTCCCTTCCTCCTTAGCGACGCATCCCTCTTCCTCCCCCACCTTCTTTCTCTTCCTCCCCACCCTCCTCCTTTCCACTCGTCTCCCCAGTTTCCCTTGTTCTTCCTTCGTGCGCACACCGATGGAGAGAGAAAGAGATCGAGGGAGCGAAACGACGGGCTATGGTTGCTCAGAGTGGTGTGCGGAGCTTGTGTGGTGTGCTCCCGTGGTCATGGCAAGGCTGTGGTCGCCGGAGTTTGCCGGAGTCAGTTGAGAATCGCCGGAGGCATTTTTCAGGTACACATCTCCACCTCATGTAATAGAGAGCATGGAATTAGTAGAAAATGCTAGGATTGCATGAAATTTAGGTAAATTTACTTTCCTAGAATTTATTATGATTTATTGAGAATTTATGGAGCATTTATGCCAGTGGTTGCGTTTTGGGTCGTTTTGACCCTTCTGCCTTTGTGATTTTATATCTTGATGCATGGTGAATGGATTTCAGTTTTGTTTATTAGGTTTTGGAGTAGACTCGAGGGTTTATACCATATGTTTTATCTATGATTTTTGGTGTTTGTTTAGAGGGTCTGATCGGAGGTCCCAGTTAAGGCGATTTCTGACGATAGGGTTTGGATCGTTTTCTGGTTTCGCAGAATTTGGCATACCGAATGGAAACGGCATACCGAATCAGGGGATTTCGGTATACCGATTCCGCTCGGCATACCATTTTTCTGTCAGTTTTGGTCCTCTAGTCGAGATTCGATCATCCGTTTTTGGACGGTATACCGAATTTGGCCTAAGTGTTGACCGTTGACCTGATGCGGTCGATCGATCTAGATCGGCCTACCGAACCAGGGGTTTCCGGCATATCAAACTTGATTTCGGCATGCTGATTCTGGGCCCAAATGAGTTTGCAAATCTGTTTTCCGAGAGCTTTTTGGATTGCTATGTTTTGTCCCTATGAGATGGGATTGTAGGCCATCAGTGGTGGTCTCCTGGGACACCAGATGCGCCATTTTGTCGAGGTTTTGGAAGAGTTTTCAAAGGATATGAAAATGGTTTTGGAAATGGATTTCAAGGAATAGTTGGCCTGTTTTGGAAAATGTTTCCCTGGTTTTCTGTGTGCGGGCCGAGATAGTGTGGGACCGTGTTGTCGGGACCAGGGAATGTGACGACATTCTCGGGAGGTCAGGCACGACTCTCTGGTTGTGGTCGAGGGGGGCGTGATACCTGAGGCTGAGGGGCGTCGGGTCTTGGTGGTATGAGACTCCATGACTGTCGTCTCAAGGCTAAGGTTGTGGTCCGCGGGTTGAGGTGTCTTGTGGCATGACGGGGAGGTATGATAATCCTGCTGTCACTGTGAGCACTGAGGCTCGGGTGTTGTCGGGTGTGGAGGTTTGATACTCTCTCTTGAGCACCGTGTGTGGAGGACATCGTGAGGAGGCGTACCCTGTGGTGGCCAGTGTGGGTGGGACACGTGCCCGATAGTTGGTAGCTTCTTGAGAGATAGGACAGTCTTCCTTGGGAGGAGTTGGCTTTTGAGGGTTCTCTTGAGAGAGGAGAATCGCGGGACGGTGATCGCTCCTACACAAGGTGGCTTCACCGTGGCAGTGCAGAACATTGGGGTCACTCCTCTGTGGACTGCGTGTGGCCAGAGTTTGGTTGCCTGGCGTCGGGCTTCCCGACTCACTGTGTGTGGTTTTGTCCATTGAGGGCATTTGCTTGTGGCTTTGGGCCAGTAGAGCCCTAGTTTGTGGTTTTGGCCAGTGTGGGCCTGATTTATGAGGTTTTGAGAAAATGGTTTGCAAAATGGATTTAAAAGGAAAATGATTATAGTTTTGTTTTTTGTAGTTTTCGTGGGGTGCGTACTGGGTGACTTTGGTCACTCATGCATTTTCCTTGTGGTTTTGGTTTACAGGTGCAGACATGCGACTTGTTTAGTGTAGTACATATAGATTGGAGTCCCCTAGCCGCACACACAGGTTCCTGGTAGTTTGATATTTTCTATTTAGCTTTAATTTTCCCATAGTTTAATTTGTTTAAGTTATTGTGGAAAATTTGGGGCGTGACAAATCTAGTATTAGAGCTCCAGGTTCACTAGGTTGCACTACACCTAGGGTGTCTGGTCAAGAGACTCCATAGGTTTTGCATGCATGGTATGGTTTGCAGCTGATTTTCGCCATGGTTTTCTGGTTGTTGCTTTGTCTGTGGTGCTGGTACTTTGCCTTTCTCCAGCAGGATGCCTCCTCATGGTCGTAAAGGCAAGGCCCCTGTCGTGGAGACCGTGTCCCGAGAGGACTTAGGCAGATGGAAGGCTGTTCGTGCGGAACTGAAGAGCTTGGCACACGGGATTTCCCACGCGTTCAGCAAGAGCAGTGCTAGTGGACCGTCGGGTGACCCGTGGCTGAACCAGTTCACGAAGCTTTGTCCGCCGTCGTTCAATGGTAAGGTCAGTGTTGAGGAGAGTGAGGCCTGGTTGGAGAAGGTGGTGCAGATGCTGGAGAGCTTGGCGTGCCCAGAGGAGCATTGGGTGCGGTTGGCGACCTACCTGCTGGATGGTGTGGCAGATAGGTGGTGGAGGTCTGTGAGGCGGCTGAAGTTCCCGGACTTAGTCACTGTTAGCATCTAGTGGAAGGATTTCAAGGCGGTCTTCTATGACAATTATTTTCCCGCTCATGTGAAGGAGCAGCTTCGCCGAGATTTCCAGAGTCTAGAGCAGGGCACGATGTTGGTGCTCGAGTATGAGACTGAGTTCGCTCGGCTGGAACGCTTTGTTCTTGCCTATGAGTTTGAGGAGGAGCGGGAGCAGAGGTTTCTAGACGGCTTGAACCCAGGGCTACAGGTGAAGGTGATGGGCTATATGTGCCACACTGTGGAGGACATGGTTGGGATGGCTTACCGCTTTAAGGCGGAGCATCAGAAGTTTCTGGAGAGTCATCCCAAAGGGAAGGGTAAGTCTTCTTTTACCCCTCAGTTCTCTTTCTCTGGTCCTCCAAGTGCCAGCAATTTGGGTAGCCCTGAGAAGAAGCAGAAGGTGAGGTCTAGTGTCTCCTCTGTAGGACGACGGAGTTTTGCTGGGGATAGCAGAGCTAGCTTCAGTCAGACAGGGTCCAATGCTCCTGGTGGGAACCAGTGCTTCAACTGTGGTCAGGTGGGCCACATCGCTGCATATTGCCCTCATCCTTGGCGAACTCCATCTCTAGTGGTGTGCTACAATTGTGGGAAGGCGGGACACATTCAGAGATCTTGTCCAAAACCGCCTAAGATGGTAGGAAGTGCACCACAGCAGTTGACTAGGGGACGGGTGTTCACCATCGCAGCTACAGGCGCTGGGTCTTTGGGAGATGTTGTTGAGGGTAAGGATGAGTAGTTGGTTTTGTAACCCTCTGAGATATGTTGTAATCTCCTTGTAATCTGGACATCTGCCTAATTGAATGGATGTGTGGTGTTGTTTTGTTTGGGCATCAGGTTCTTTTATTGTGGCTGGCTGGATGGCCAAAGTGCTGTTTGACTCAGGGAGTTCTTTCTCCTTTATCTTTGAGTCATTTACGGCGGAGTTGGGAGAGAGACCAGCTCGACTGGCCTTTCATCTTAGCGTGGTGACGCCACTGGGGGAGCACAGTTTGGCATGGAGGTATCTGCAGTCTGTCGACTTGACGCTGAATGGAAGAGAATTCGACGCCAGCTTGATCGTGATGGACATGCAGGAGTACGATGTGATATTCGACATGGATTGGTTGGCGTAGTAGTCTGCTTTGATCGACTGTGCTCAGAGGAGAGTTTATTTTGGGTCTCCTGAGGATGAGTCTTTCTTTGTGCAAGGTGGGTGTCAGGGTGAGCCTAAGCTTGTCATTTCAGCTATGAAGGCTTATAAGTCTTTGGTCAGGGGTTGCGTG
>JAMKQA010010726.1:0-29008 GCA_024699735.1 Posidonia australis
GGTTTTTCTTGGTTTCCTCCCTTGATGTATTAGGAAGGTACAACTCTGTTTTCAACCATTCCATGCATTTTAGATTGCATTTGGCATATAGCAAGGCATGGATGAAAAATCACTCGTTTTTAGATCTTTGATCTTTTTATGCAAATACCCTTCCATCAATACTTGTCCTGCGATACGAGTGATATTTCTGAGCATTAGGACACACCCCTACACATCATGCACCTATATTTTAGACACCACACGCATTAGCATGGCATGGCATATCACCCTCGGGCGTACAACAAAGGCTTAAAATCCGACATTTCATAAGCAAATAAGAAACCAATAGAAGACCGATTTATCGGGCGTACGAGGGTGCCTAACACCTCCCTCGTACGTAACAGGGATCCTTACCCATATTTCTGGTTTACAAAGACCATTTCTATTGTTTTTGCTTGATTTTCATGTTTTATATGGTTTTCCTCATCTTCCATTTGAATAGACTAGGTGGCGACTCCTGCATTTGCATATTTTTTATTTGCCGTGACTTTGCTGACTTTTGCATATTTCGCCATTCTCGCCGGCATGGTTACAGGAACTGGCGACTCCGCTGGGGATAACCAGATCCCGACTTTGTTTTGGTTTCTCCTTTGCTTCGGCTTTCTCCTTGCTTGCCTTTTTTCCGTGCTATGCTTTGTTTAGTGGTGTCTTTTTGCATGCATTCCCTTTGTTATGTTGTTCTTCCCTTTTACACATTTGCTATGCCACCACTATTGCACATTATTTGCACATGCTTCTATTTGATGATTCTGGGCTAAAAAGCATGTTTATTTCCCTTCTTGTATATGCCATGCCTAGGAGATTAGAGACATGCTTGCTCTCCCCTTTTGGTTAATAAAAACATAACAACCAAAATCAATAAATCATAAGGCAAACTAGGGACAAATTGCAAATCTTTCCCCTTGGTTTAATAATCTTGCAAGTAAAACACTCAAAGCATACATTGCATACATCATATAGGGCATGCATCTTCTCCTCTCCTAGGATTACTTATACAGTCTGCGAAGGACATTTTTCAGTGGCTCATCCCATGGCTTTGGCATGGGATGAAAAATCGGGTTTGTTTCCCCTTGTCTAGGGTCGTGTCGGTGTAGTAGAGGGTACAGCTTACTGCTTTGGCAGAGGTCGAGGCCCCGAAATCACCATTTGTTCACTACTTAAGCTTTGGCTGGGATTTAGAGCAAGGACCTTACTTTTTCTAAACTCGAGTCGGAGACCTATTCACCCGTATTGTGTGAATCCGGAGTAGATAGCTTAATAGGACATCCCTAGTTGGTGAGAGAGTGCATACTAGGGGCATGCATTTGCATCTCATACCACCATAAACATTGCATTTTTGCTAATTTGTTTGATTATGTGCATAGGATTTCTGGTCTGTGAGTTTCCTTAGCCTAAGCTCAAGATCCTTCCTTTCACTGACTCCATTTGCGACCACATTTTCGATCGCATCTCCCGAGTTAAACGTCACTTCTGACGATAGCTCATCCTAGGACTCGTCCTCTTCTTCCCAGCCGCAGTCCAATCCTCACTCGCTCATGATCCACGATGGCCCAACATGCCAGCGAGTCCCTTTCCCCTGCTGTTCAGGAGGAGGTCCCCGCATCGGGACACTCTTCCTTTGTGTCTGTTACTGTCATCTCTGCTGCCTCCACTTTTGCCTTAGCCTCTAGAGGACCTCCACCACCTCAATTCCGTGTCCCCATGGCAACCCCGCCTTCGGGACCACTTGCCTGGTCTTCTCCTACTGTCGGGGCCACAACAGTTGAGTCTATCTCTCCCCAGGGCTATGTGTTTACTAGCCCTCCTCCCACTGCAGTTGTTTCTGTAGTTGCCACCCCCCAGTTCGGACAACTGGGATCTCAGCCTCTTGCTTCCTCCCCTGTTTTGCCTTCATCCTTTGGAGCCACCAGCGACGATCCCGTTACCGCGCAGCTGCAACAAATGTCGGCCCTCGCCCAGCAGTTGCAGGGATTGGCATTGGCACTCCAACCCTTCTCAGCTTTGTCTTTCCCGGCTCCCGAGTTGCCTACGCAACCGACTTTAGGTCCACAGTGGCGCACCAAATTGGAGCACCATTCTGGCGCGGCTTTCTCTTTCTGGCCCACTTAGGCGCACATAAGTGGCGCACCAGATTGGAGCACCATTCTGGCGCACCAAACAAGCACACTGGCTTGTTTTCAATAGCACACAACAGATTTTTATATGGCTTTAGCATGCTTTTCCCGACACGATTTGCTTCTGGGTTTTTCTTGGTTTCCTCCCTTGATGTATTAGGAAGGTACAACTCTGTTTTCAACCATTCCATGCATTTTAGATTGCGTTTGGCATATAGCAAGGCAAGGATGAAAAATCACTCGTTTTTAGATCTTTGATCTTTTTATGCAAATACCCTTCCATCAATACTTGTCCCGCGATACGAGTGATACTTCTGAGCATTAGGACACACCCCTACACATCATGCACCTATATTTTAGACACTACACGCATTAGCATGGCATGGCATATCGCCCTCGGGCGTACAACAAAGGCTTAAAATCTGACATTTCATAAGCAAATAAGAAACCAATAGAAGACCGATTTATCGGGCGTATGAGGGTGCCTAACACCTCCCTCGTACGTAACAGGGATCCTTACCCATATTTCTGGTTTACAAAGAACTTTTCCATTATTTTTGCATGATTTTCATGTTTTATATGGTTTTCCTCATCTTCCATTTGAATAGACTAGGTGGCGACTCCTGCATTTGCATATTTTTTTATTTGTCGTGACTTTGCCAACTTTTGCATTTGTCGCCATTCTCGCCGGCATGGTTACAAGGTGTCCTGAGTCAACAGGCGCTGCAGGAGGTCCGACGTATGCAACGGCATTTCGAGGGGATCCGTCCTCCTATTGGTGTTACTGTTTATGCCATTGTTAGTGTTGCTACCACTTGTTCCTGGGACGGAAGTAGGGGACGTGGCTTGTTTGGTGAATGTAGTGAGCGTTGGGAAGCTGCCACTACGCAACAAACTTTCTACCCGAGCGCTAGCGTGGATCAGTGACACAAAAGTGGTGATAGGTTTTATGCTAAGCAGGGCCCCTGTGGCTGGCTGCGCTCTGTAGATAACCTTCTCAATGGATTCTTCATTAGGGGGTTTATCTCAAACTCGTGAAGCAAGAGCGCGCTAGTGTGACCATGCTGGTGGAACCCTACACGACTCTCCTTATGGTGCGTGGAAGCACACGAGGAGTCCCGTTACGGTCACAATGAAGATGGTGAATCTGGGGAAGAAGACTAGACTCGGAAACACCAAGGAAAGATAAGAAAGGATAAGGAAAGGAGTCACCACATAGTCTTTTAATAGAAAGACGAGGAACCAAACACAAAAGAAAACCAAGAAGAAAACGAGATGAAGAAAACATGTATACTCCGTGCCTATTGGATGTAGTGCACTAATCAATGCGGGCCAGAGAAAGGGTAAGGATTCTTGTTACGCATGGGGAAGGAGTTATTCACCCCCATGCGCCTGAAGAACTTGGTCTTTCCAGGTTTCCTACTTGCTAAATGGTCTATTGGGTGTGTGCTTGCCTATTTTGAATGCAAAAATGCTGGATTTAAATGCATGAAAAGTAACTCTGGAGGTTTTTATTTAACTTTAAAGCATGGAAAACATTAACCAGTATATACAGGGGGCACATTGCATTATTTTCAAATCAAACATTATTCAAACGATTTAAAATCAAAGGCAAGGACCTAACTATAAGAAAAATGGCCTATTTGTAAGAACAGAAGGACCTCAGTGTAACAAAAGAAACTCTTAGAAGTTTATTAAAAGAAAACTTTATTTTTAATTTTTTTAGAAGAAAAATAATCAATGGCCGCCGACGACGGAACTCCACAGTCAACGACCGCTGGAGGGGCCTGATCGACCATCAGGTCCTATTGGAGGCTAGAGACGAAGGAGAAGAGGAGATCCAATGGTCTGGATCTGAGGCTCGACGGTCGGAAGAGGCTGCCTGTCTCCCTTGCCGTCGTGGCAGCTTCAGTGATGGCACCTGAGAGGAAAGAGGCTCCAGAAGGCTGCAACGTGGGGCTCAAGGGTCCAGGAAGCATGGGAGAGCGATGAGGATGAGTTTCCCCCCATCATCAGCAAGAATGGTGGCTCGAGCTAGTTCCCCGATCAAACTATGACGGCATTCTGGCGACGATGGTTGCAAGGGAGATCCGGGGCCTGATTCGCGTTGCTAGAGGCTCTGGAAGCTCGGGAACGCGTCGGGGATCATTTTTAGAGGCCTGGAAATGTGCGACGGAGTTGGAGGCACTCGATCAATCACTGATACCAGTCGTCTTCCCCAGCGACGGTGACGGAGCCCGACTCCGGTGATCTTCTACTGGCGCCTTCAACAGCGACTGAAGCAGGGTTTCAATGGGTGGAATAATAATTGGTGGTCTAGGGGAGGATGATAGAGCACCCTGGGGCAGAAATCGACCACTGGATTTGTGCCTCCACCTCTGTCGTCGGAGAACGACTCCAGTGATGTCCGAAACCACGATTCCTACCAGGGGAGACCTCTGCCTTTGCTAGAATCGATCGGGGAAGGAAAAGGGAGACCTAGGAGATCATTCTGGAAGAAAATTGAGATCTGTGGAGGGCGTACCTAGACTAGCAGTGACCTTGGCCATCGAAGCTCGCCGGAGCTTGCCGGAGATGGCTGGAAACTCTGATTTCTTTCCTCCACAAGCTTCCTCCTTGCTCCTGGATCACTCTGGTTGCTCTGGTCGGGAGGAAAAAACTTTGGGGGGCTCTCCTCTCAAAATTTTCAACTTCCCTTTCTCACTTGCAAATGGGGGTTATTTATAGGCTTGCCATGGTGGTTATGTGTTGTTGTGATTAGTTAGAGGTTGTTGGATTAAGTGGGAAGTTGTTAGAGTTTGTTAGATTAAGTGGGAAGTTGTTAGAGTTGGTTAGATTATGTGGGAAGTTGTTAGAGTTTGTTTAAGTAGTTAGAGGTTGTTATAGGTTGTTAGAGGTTATTATGTTTGAGTGGGAGTTAGTTAGAGAGTTTAGTTTGTTACATGAGTTTGTTAAAGTTGTTATGAGGGAGTGGAAGTTAGTTAGGTTGTTTGGATTTGACATTAGGGTTTGACTTATGGTTTATGGTTTGACCTAGGTTTAGGATTTGGATTAGTGATTTGAATTTGGTTTAGGTCTTAACCTAGGGTTTAGGGTTTGGATTAGGGTTTAAACTAGGGTTTAGGGTTTGGATTAGGGTTCTGTGGTTTTGTTTGGCTTTTTAGGGTTTTTATGGGTTTTAGGATTTTTTTCGGGTTTTTTAAGGTTTTTATGGTTTATATAGGGTTTTATGATTTTGTTTAGTTTTTTAGGGTTTTCCTAAGGTTTTTAGGGTTTTAAAGATTTTTTAGGGTTTTTAGGTTTTATTTAGGGTTTTATTATTTTGTTTGGTTTTTTAGTATTTTCCTAGGGTTTTTAGTATTTTTTATGGTTTTTTAGAGTCTTGTTAGGGTTTTGTCCAATTGCAAGCACATGGGGGTGTGTACAGATGCCCCTCCCTGAGCAAGGTCGGTGGACGAATGGAACAGAGACTATTGCTCGGGGATGACTGAGACACCCCACCCCTTCTTACATGGAAAGGAGATCAGGAGGGCGAGATCATCGCTCAGAGTTGACGAAGATGCCATATCCGAAGCTGCAAGAAAGAGTTAGTTAATGGAAACCAGCTTCCAGTCGGTGAATGCGCCAGAAGTCCTGTCCTGTCGCCTTAATCGCCACAGTCGAAGCCAACATCAGAGATACCAATAGTATTGACAAATGCCGACTAGTTGACAGCCAATTAGCTCCTAAAAGACATGAATGGTTATCAAACTTGTCGAGAAAAATTGGCGGACAAAACTCACAGTGCTCGCTGACCAAAAAGTAACTGGTCATGGAAGTCATCCTGATAGTTCGGGCTACCAGTACAAAAGGAGGGAAGGAACAAGGAGTGTGGGGAATCAATTGGGTATCACAGCAATTGCTCGGGTAGTTCGGGATATCAGTCCAAAGGAAGGAGGCAAACAGTCTGCTTTGATTCTGTCCAATTGGAGTGGAACTCAAAACAAAGGGGTGGCACCAAGGTTCGTCCGGATGGATCAAACCGCAGATGGGACCATCTAAACTCTGGGCGGTAGTCTAGAAAAAATGACATGGAAAAGGGAGGCCATGGATCTGTCCATCAGGATCAAATTTCAAAGGCGAATGGAGTGGCACCAAGATTCATTTGGACGGATCGAACCGCGGATGGGACCAACTAGACTCTGGGCGGTAGTCTAGAAAAATGAGATAGAAATGGAAGGCCTTGAATTCGTCCATCAGGATCGGAATTCAAAGGCGAGAGGGGTGGCACTGACATTCGTCCGAATGGATCGAACCATGGATGGGACCATCTAGACTTCGGGCGGTAGTCTAGAAAAATGAGATGGAAAAGGGAGGCCTTGAAAGGCGAGAGGGGTGGCACCAAGATTCGTCCAGACGGATCGAACAGCGGATGGGACCATCTCGACTCCGGGCGGTAGTCTAGAAAAATGAGATGGAAAAGGGAGTCCTTGAATCCGTCCATTAAGATCGGAATTCAAAGGCAAGAGGGGTGGCACCGAGATTCGTCTCGATGGATTGAACCACGGATGGGACCATCTAGACTTGGGTCGGCAGTCTAGAAAAATGAGATGGAAGAGGGAGGCCTTGAATCTGTCCATCAGGATCGGAATTCAAAGGCGAGAGGGGTGGCACCGAGATTCGTCTAGACAGATCGAACCGCACATGGGATCATATAGACTCCGGGCAGCTATCTAGAAAAATGAGATGGAAATGGGAGGCCTTGAATCTGTCCATTAGGATCGGAATTCAAAGGCGAGAGGGGTGGCACCGAGATTCGTCTGGACGGATCGAACCACAGATGGGACCATCTAGACTCCAGGCGGTAGTCTAGAAAAATGAGATGGAAAAGGGAGGCCTTGAATCTGTCCATCAGGATCAGAATTAAAAGGCGACCGGGGTGGCACCGAGATTCGTCCAAACGGATTGAACCGCGGATGGGACCATCTAGACTCCAGGCGGTAGTCTAGAATGATGAGATGGAAAATGGAGGCCATGAATCCTTCTATCAGGATCATAATTCAAAGGCAAGAGGGGGAATTCCGCCCTACCTGGTATAGAAGTTCGTGAAGACTTCATTCGTCCAAGCTTGGCCAATAAAACGAGATTCTCGACTATTATCTAGGTGGCCCCCAGTGCCAAGTTGACAGGTAGAAGAGAGTAGAATCCTGAACTAGTCAAGCACATGTTGTCGTGATGGCGATTTCTGTTCTGCATCAACCATAGGTAATCAAACAAGCTGGCCAGAAATGGCCCCCAGCACCAAGCCGATGGGTAGAAGAGAGCAGAATCCTGAACTAGTCAAGCACATGTTGTCGCGATGGCGATTTCTGTTCCACATCAACCATAAGTAATCAAACAAACTGGCTAGAAATGTTCTGATGAATTTTATTATCAGAGTCAATGAAGTGATTACATGTATTTCAACTTGCAAAGAACCTGTAACATTGCATGAATGTTAAGAATTTACGTCATCCTTGGATCTCCTGGAGCCTGAGGCTTTGGTAAAGAGCGTACGGCCTCTTTGACTTCAGCTTCTTAATCTGTTGTGAACCTTTTCCCCTCTATGACTGTAAGATCCCTCGATCGTATGGAGCCATTGCGTTGGCGAGATAGCTCCTTAGTCATGGTGAAGGAGTTCAGGGGGTATTCTTGGAACCGTGCTGGCATTTGCCCCTAAACAAAGGAATCTTGCTGATAATCGAACTGCCGCATCACACAGACTGGGTGATTTTCAACTCCACCAATCAACCCCAGTAGAACGATAAGCTACATGTCGGCTGTGTTGAAGAAGGCCTCAAAGTTATGAGTAGCCGAAGGAATAATGTGCTAGATGACTTTCTGTTCTGTCAGGCTTTCTAACAGCTCGTACTCCTTCTGAACTGAGGTGAATGTGCACGCATGGCCGCTTTGACAATAGGAGTTGAAGGCTAATCGTTGCGGGCGTAAGACTTCTACACTCAGATGTGCAGCCAACCATACCTGTACAAAAGCTCCACAGTCATAAAAGTGCCGGCAGCACTACAGTGATCAGTCAAGAGCCTAGTAAGTCTCTGCCAAGATGACTGGCGCTAAATCTTTCTGACGGGTGACAACTGCCAAAGCAATCTCGGCAACTTCAATGTTTACAACCACTCGACCATGGCTGAAAATCAATTTCCCTAGGAAGCAGACAACAAAGCCTTTCAACCATAGTTCGTCACCCAAAGAGGCACGCATTCTGGCTACTTTGTCAACGTATGCTAGCTGCAACATGGAAGAATGTCCGTCTAAACAGATGAGCTGACGGCCACAATCACTGGTTGATAGGCCAGTTAGCTCACTCAAGACTGAGGAATACCTGTCACGTCGCATAAATACGGAGGGTCCCAGGAACCACTATTGACAACATATTTTGTGGACCTCCTCCAAGGTTGGGGTCAATTCAATTCTCCCAAAGCAGAATACATGATGACCTGGCTTCCAGAATCGAGCAGCTGCACACAGAAAGTACCGAGAAACCTCCACCTTTGCGATATCCAGAGGCTTTGAAGAGATCCCCTAAATCCGCAGCTTGTCGCGATTGCTTACTGTTAACTACCTAATCCATGCTTGGAGAACATTTGAGCTGTGTCTAGGAACAACCATCGTAGGGAAACCCATGATCTATAAGGCGCTTCAGCTTCCCTTGACTTAAGCCTCCCTAGAAAGGGCAAACGATCTATTGCAGGACATGCTCAAAACAATGTTTTAGAAACAGGTTTCAACTTCGCTTCGTTCAATAGCACTTAGCAAATCCAAAGCAAACAGATAAAAGATGCAGCATAATGGAATTGAAAGAATCAGAGAAACTAGCCCAAAGCTGAAAACTACAACTGACTGAACAAAGAGCTGCTGAACAGGCTAAATCTTGTGCACAACCCTGAGGGAAGGCCCTGGTTACCAACTGGTTTTGACCAGGTACCCAAGTAATGAGATATAGGCATCAAACCTGAGGGGTCGGGATTGTTTGATGATTGTGCCTCTGGGTAGATTACTGGGATCCTCGACCTACAGAGCAGCTGACATGCCCCTGGTCGAGCATTGACTCAATGTGTCTAATCATAGGACAGCTAACACGCCCCCGATTTGACATGGATGACTTTTAACCATACAGAGCAGCTTACATGCCCCTAGTCGAGTACTGACTCAGTGTGTCTAACCATAGGACAGCTGACATGCCCCTGGTTTGACATAAATGACCCTAACCAACAAGAGCATCTTACATGCCCTTCGTTTAGGTGATGTCCTCCTGATTCTCTTAGACTGACAGTT
Source organism: Posidonia australis (assembly GCA_024699735.1). Lineage (NCBI taxonomy): Eukaryota > Viridiplantae > Streptophyta > Magnoliopsida > Alismatales > Posidoniaceae > Posidonia > Posidonia australis. The sequence goes on from JAMKQA010010726.1 coordinate 9,465, forward strand.
GTTATCATACCCTAGCCAAGAGAACCAGATAATACTTTGCGACGCTTTTAAGATGATATTTGTGAAAAGAAATGCATGCATACTGAATGATTTGTGGGTGTAAACACCCCGATTTTGCAGTCACTTGGCGGCATGCTCCTCTAGAAGATGCTCTGGTTGCAACCATCATTCCTAAACCCTAACTCCATAGAACCCTAAGCCCACTTAGGCCCACACAAGCCCCATTAGGTCCACACATGCCCAGTAGGCCCAAACAGTCCCACTTAGGCCCACACAAGCTCATTAGGTCCACACAAGCCCACTTAGGTCCACACAGGCCCACTTGGGCCCACACAAGCCCATTAAGCCCACACAAACCCACTCAAACCTAATCCAAGCAAAAACCACTAATTAAAACCAAAATCAACAAAATTCACCTAAATCCACCTAAATTTTAATTAATTATGTAAAACCCTAATTAAAAACCAAGTTAAACAAAATCCACTTAAAATCCTAATTAATCAAGTGAAAACCCTAATTAAAATCCAAGTTAAACAAAATCCACTTAAAATCCTAATTAATCAAGTGAGAACCCTAATTAAAGTCAAAACAAAGTGAAATCCATTTTCAAACCACTTTAATCCATTTAATTTCTAAAAATCCTAAATTAAAACCCAAAATTCAAATTAAAACCCTAAAACTTTAATTAAACTAAAAAATCCTAAATTAAAACTACAAAACCTTAATTTAAGCTAAAAAACTTTAATTAAAATCCAAAAAACCCTAAAACCCCTAAAATAGTTAAATCCATAAAATCCTAATTTAAAACTAATTAATTAAATCATAAAACCCTAAAATGAAAAAAGACCTAAAAACTTTAAATCCCAAAAGAAATTAATTTAAAATCTCTTAATTAAATTCAAACCTCTAAAACCCTAATTTTAAAAAATAATTAAACTTCAAAATCACAAAATCAAAATTTATTTAAAATCACTAAAGCAAATTATTAAAATCAAAAACAAAAACAAAAACAAAATCAAAACTTAAAACAAAATCAAAACCAAAACAAAACAAAAAAAAAAGAAAAAAACCAAAAGCCCACAAAACCAAGCCCGTTAAGCCCAAACCATTTTAATTGAAAACTAGGAACTTGGAAAATAAATGAATAGTGTCATTTTCTTCCTCCCCTCAACGACACCCACTCCCCCAATCTTCCTCATTCCCACGTTTGCCCAACTACATGACCCACGACCCCCTTGCGCCACCCACCACATAAGAGTCCTGAGAAACCACCCATGGGGGGATCTCGAGAAAAACGACAACAAAAGAGAGGGAAAAACAGAGATCGCTGGAGAGACCCCTGCCAGCCCTCTTCCTCCTCTCCCAGCACCCAGAACGAGCCTTATCAAATCCCCACACCCAATCCATCTCCTCAGGCCCCTCTCTAAGCCCCAGAACCCTCTAAACCACCGCAGCCAGAGCAGCTCGTCAGAGCGTCGTCGCTGTCGTCGGAGGACAACCTGACCACCATCTAGGTAATTCCTTCCCCATTTAGCACCGCATATCACTTTATCATCACTAAAGTTCATTCGAGCCTACTGGAGTCAGGTGTTAGTGGGTTTAAAGGCACTGTGTGCCACCTTCTTCCTCCTCTGATGGTGGGTTCTCCACCACCAGCGAGGTTTCAACCCTCCTAGCCCAGGGGAGGCTCGAGGGGAGGCTTCAGTTGGCCTCCCACGGCCAGAAGCGAAACGCCGACGCCGCTGCAACCTTCGACCGCTGCTCCTTCGCCGCGCGGTCGCTGGAAGCCTTTGGAGGACCCCGTCACTCGTGACCATGCCTGGGAGCTCCATCGCATCACCACGAACGTCCTTAGGTTGGCCCGACGTCGCTCCAACCATCGGACGACCGCCACCGTCGCCGCTGCACCCATCGCCGGAGCTTGAGGTGGGGAGTGCACGTCAAGCCACCTCAGCCTCCGGTGAACCCACTGGAACCCTCGAGCACTTCCCCGGAGCTTCCCAAGCCCTTGGACTCCGTTCATCGCCGCTGTAACATCACTGCACCCGCTGCGCCGCCGTCGGTAGCTCGCCGGAGTTGCGCCAGCGAGGGGGTCGCCGGCAATGCGTCGGCAATCTTCGAACAAAAGAGATATGGTTCTTTTTTTATTATTTTATTTTCAGTTTCTAATAATTACATTTAGGTCCTCATTTTTATTACTTTTAGGTCCTTAAAATTACTTTCAATTCCTTTTTGATTGCATTCATGTCCATTTTTATTACTTTTAGGTCCTTTCTTACATCTAAGTCCTTTTTATTACTTTGAAGTCCTTTTTATTACGTTTAGGTCCTTTAGTTTTATGCTTAAGTCCCTGGCATTTTAAATAACTCTTTAATTTCTTTATATTGTTGTAAATATTACATGCTTTACCTTGTTAGATTTTAATTTCATGTTTAGCTCTGTAAGTAAATGTTTTCTCACAATTAAATCCTTGCATTCATGTTTTCCTTACAATTAAGTCCTAGGAATTTACTGTTTGGCCCCCGAACTCTTTTAATTTAAATTTGCATTGTGAATATTGCACATTTTGTCCTATTAAAAATTTAATCACAGTTCAATCCTATTCATGCATGTATTATCACATTTATACCCCTGAAATCATGTTTTCTTTTCATTTAAGTCCTGAACATTTGCATTTTGGCCCCTAGAGTTTTTGAAAAGAGATTCTTTGTACAATTTGCATTTTAAACCTTATAAATATCCATAATTACACTGAGAATGTAAAAAACTTGATTTTTATCACATTGTGGTCTTGAAATTTTACAAATCAGTCCCTGAACTTAATCAATAATGTTTCTGAACAGGAAAATTTACATCTGGGTCCCTAAGGTTTTTAAAATCATTAATGAATAGTTTTTATTGTATTTTAAAATCAATTTCTCACATGTTTCATATCAATTGATCACATGTACATATAAAATCACCATTTGAATAAGGTTCCCATCAAAAAACCCTGTTTTCAATGTAAATGAACATCTGATTACATATTTTTGTCCAATTTGCACCCTATGTGGGAATTTTGCACAATATACCCTAGGTTTTCAAGAAATTACAAAAATATACTTTTTACTCATGTTACATCACATAGCCATATTTTCATTAAATTTTACATCTTGGCATCCAAACAAACCTATTTAAACACTTTTTTTTGATCATAAACGTTTTCTTTCTGGGAATTTTGCAAATTAAACCCTAAGTTTTCAAGAAATCATTTAAGTACAATTCTCACATCCCATTGTCACATTGTCCTTTGATCCATCATCTGTACACTATGATAGGAGTTTCTGAATGACTTTTAAACCAGATTTTCATCCCTTTTGTGAATTTTGCGTTTTAGTCCCTATACTTATCCTTTATTGTTTTTACATTGTTTTATTATTTCATGACCTTTTCTTTTGCATGTTTTTTTCTTTCTTGACATTTTTCATACATTTTGGCATTCCATAGACCATGCATTGTCCCCATGCATGCATTCATCATATTTGACCACTTGAATGACCAAATTGCCCCTATGCCATCAATTCATGCACATGTGTGTCTGTTATTGCACCAAGTCATGCATAACCTTTGTCTATAGCATTCCTTAGTGAATTTTACCGATTTAGGTACATTTCCATGCATTTTTGCACTGTTTTGCTGTATTTGCACTTTAGTCCCTCCATTTTGGGTAAGTCTGCATTTCATGCATTCTTCTGTGGTTTTTCTCCTGTCTGTTTTCAAGTTCCATCATCTGATATTCGATTTGACTATCATTACTCAATGTTTTCATATTTTCCTGATTTGATTTAGATTTCATCGCCTAAGGGCGTACAGTAACGGGCCTGAGGGTCGACATTTGACCCTATAATGGGTTATTTTTTCCCCTTTTTGATTTTCATGACTTTTTCCATGATTTCGAGAATCTAGGTTGACTCGATTTTTCACCCTTTTGACATCAACATGCTTTTCGAAGGTGTTCTTTACAAAAACATCGTCATTTCATGTGGTTTTCTACGATTTTGTCGATTCATGTGGATTTCTCCACAATTTTTGCACATTGTCCTTCACATCCATCCGGTATTATCTTGGCACTCACATCAGCAAGAATAGAACACAATCTAGGCATAGCAAACACTTATTTATCCTCTAGCAAGCGAATTAGACTAGAAAGACCGAGTTTCTCGGGCGTACGGGGGTGCCTAACACCTTCCCCGTGGGTAATAGGAATCCTTACACATCCTCTGGTTAGTAGACATCTGGCCTTCACGTTTGCGTCTCATTCATTTACTTTTAGTGAATTGTTTGTTGTTTTCCTCGTCTTTCCCTTAAAAGACCAGGTGGTGACTCCATTTCCCTCCCTTCTCGTCCCATCTCGCGCCATCGCCATCTTAGCATGGCTGTGATCCCTCCACCCCCCAGGTCAGGCACAGTCACAGGAACTGGTGACTCCACTGGGGATACTAGATTCTGGCTTTCAGGATTAGTCTTTTCGCTTGCTTTTAGAGGCTTTGGTGTTACATACTTGTTTGTTTGCCTTACTTGTGATTGTTTGCTTACTTGTAGTGCCTTTTGTACTTTCTTTCACACATTTTCTCTGTCACTGCACACAGATGTTATATATCCTACCTTTTGATGTGATGGATGTTTTCTTTTCACAAATATGATGCCACGACACTTGCACATGCCATGATCATGCCTTTTGTTTGTTGTTTGCTTGCTTGTTTGCCTCACTTGTGTGTTTTCTTCACCTTTTGCACTTGACATGCCGAGGAGAGTAAAGACATATTTGTTTCCCCCTTTTTTTGGTTAAAATAAAACACACAAACTTGGAGAACAATTAATAACGCAAAACTAGAGACCAATTTGAACTCTCCCCCTGGTTAATAAAATGCAAGTAAAAGACACAAAGCTTACATGCATGATTCATTCATATAGGTGCATGCATTCTTCTCCCCTGAGTCCACCTATAGTTTGTGAAGGACAATTATGGTAACCCATTCTATGACTTTGGCATGGGATGTGTTGCTAGTTTGTCCCCCCTGTCCGGGGTCGTGTCAGTGCTAGTAGAGGGTACAGCTCTCTGCTACTGCAGGAGACGAGGCCACCAACGTACCACCCGTTCACTGCCTGCTCTTTGGCCAGGATTTTGAACGGGGACATTTACTTTTTAGCTTGAGTCGGAGACCTATTTACCCTTGTGTGATCTCGGAGTAGACGACCTTCTAGGAAACACTTAGTTGGTGAGAGAGCGCATAGTAGTTGCACCCATATGCATCTACATTCATGCCACAATAATAGCATTGCATTTATGTCTTGTTTTACTCACTTAAGTTTTTCCTGATGTCTATTTGTTTCTTATTGGATAGCAAGCGACTTCCTTTGTTGAATCTCGAGCATCCCTGCTTTCTGATTTCCCCTTTGGTGACAGATCTCGTCCATCATTTTCTGAGTTATTCGTCGCCACTGACGATAGCTTGTCCTAGGACCTGTCCTTGGCCTTATCGCCACAGTCCAATTCTCACACGCTCTCGTTCCACCATGGCCCAGTGCCCTGGTGAGCCTTTGACTTCTAATGGTCGGGAATTCCTTGGGCGTCGGAAATAGGCAGGCTCACTCCACTATAGAGACGGTCATCTAGGCCATCACTGTGACGGCCACACACATTCTGGAGACCCAACCCTTGTGTTATCCTCTAGTTGGACTTGCTAATTTTAGCACCCAGCCTCTTACGGCGACGTCTCTGTTAGGATCTCTCTCTGCTAGACAGCCTGGAATCCCACCTCCACTTGGATCCTCTATGCCTTTTGCTGTAGTTTCTAGTACTGTTACCCACGGGCCTCATGCCCTCTCTGACCAGCAGCTTCTTAAGCTCATTCAAAAGCTACAGGGCATGGGTTTCTGCATCCTTCCAGCTTTTACTGCTCCTCCGGTGGTACCAGAGGTCCCTGTGTTGTCGTCGCCTGCATATCATGCTACACCCATTGCACCATCTCTCCAGCCATCGCCCCAACTTTCTCCGACTTCTGTGGCAATGGGACCGGTTCCATCTGTAGCTTCCTCACAAGTCACCGCACAACATTTCTCCTATGCACCTGGTGGCCGGCCTTTGGGTTCGACAAGGGCACAGCACCCTCATGTCTCATTCCTTGGATCCATATTGGGACAGCAATTGTACCCCACTCACACTACACCTCACGTAGCACATCATGCATCTCCCCCTTCCTTCCTGCATCAGAACCAGGTTTCAACATGCCCCCCACAACACTATACACCAACACACGGGTACGCCAACCAACATGCACTATCACCAGCAGACACGATGGTGGATCTGGAGGAGCACCTCGGTGCGACCCATGTAGCATACACAGGACCCACCCCGACTGCATCACCCTCGTCAGCCACTCCAGATGCCCTCCATGCTAGGGTGGGTGATCTAGAGAAAGCACTTCAACTAGTGCTGGGAGGAGACTGCCAGACTTACCAATTTTGGGACCTCTACTGTTTTCCAGAGGCTACTCTCCCACCGAACTTCCAAGTCCCGGATTTCGAAAAGTACAATGGTAAGGGCTGCCCTATCTCGCATTTAAGGGCATATTATGGAGATCTCGCACAGCTCCAAGCTAATGAGAGGTTAGTGATTCGTCTTTTCCAGAAAAGTCTAACCGGTGCTGCACTGAAATGGTTTACCTCTCTAGATATGGCCCGCATAAAGACTTGGAACGACCGTAGTCAGGCGTTCCTGGAACAGTACTCCTTTAACTTCGACTTGGTCCCTAAGTGTAAGGACCTTACCGCCACCAAACAGAAGCCCCATGAATCATTTGGAGATTATGTTGGGCGTTGGCGCGCTCTCGCTTCACAAGTTAAGGAAAAACCCTCAGAAGAGGAATCAATTGAGATGGTTATCCAGGGAGCGCAGCCAGCCACTGGGGCCCTGCTTAGCATACAACCCATCACCACTTTCACATCACTAATCCGTGTAGGCGCTCGCGTCGAAAGTTCCTCGCGCTCACAACATTTGCCAAACAAACTGCATCCCCTTCTTCTATCCCAGGGACAAGTGGAAGAAACACAGGCTTTGGCGCAAATGGTAACGCCAATAAGAGGAGGGATCCCCCCTGGAACGTCGTTGCATACGTTGGACCTCCTGCGGCATATGTCGACACGAGACGCCCATCTAAGCAGCACTATGTTTATGCACCCATGCATAGAGCACCACGCACCTCTCACATTACCACGGTCGCTGAGCCAATGTATCCCGTCGCACCGGCAAGGCAAGGACCGTACCAAGGTCAGGCACGACAATGCCGCACAGAGCGCCGCTTCACACCTTTGGTTGAGCCCTTGAGCGTCGTCCTCCCAAAGGTACAATCACTCATTAATTTCCCGAAAGTTCGCCCACCACCACATCCACTACCAGGGTGGTACAAGGCAGACATATTCTGCAACTTCCATCGCACTCCGGCATGCTATTCAGGACCTGATCGACAAAAACGTCATTGTCATTCACACCCAACAGATGGAATCAACACCAACACGAACACAGGCATCTACATCTGTCCCTGATCCCCCTAGCATTGTTAGACAGCCTCTCCCCGAGCATGACCGTTCAAATGCTCTAGGGACATCTGGGATCCATGCTCTCTTTCTCACCCCGTCCAATGTTCCCACATTGGACCCTTCAGACTTGATTCATGATCTGTCTACCCCATTTCCATAGTCTCTGTATCGCTCTTTTCTCGAAGGTTCGAGCTCCACGGTGAATATGATCCAACTCACCGCCAGACCTGAATATCCAGCAACCCCATTAGCACTCACACCATCACCTAGAGCTCCAGCAATCCTACTAGCACACTCACCCCTACCAACCACATCAGTGATCCTACTAGCACAACCCCCTCCATCTATGGCACCAGTCCCCCTACAGGTCCATCCCCCCACACAGTCTCCCAAACCTATATCCCTACCGATTTTACCGGATGCAGGCCTACCCTTTATTCGTCCAGAGTAGGCCACTAGGGCACCGTTGGTCGTTAATTTGACTCAGAATACCCATCACATGCCCTATAACTATGCCGCAGAGATGTGCGGCGAGATCACGTGTTCAAGGCGAGTATACAGGGTCTCACCTCCTTAGTCAAAGCAAACTCGGTCCACTGTAGATCTTCCACTGCTAGAAAACCATCTTGTGAAGTCCACCACTGAGGAAGCCTTGACAAAGTCCTCGTCCACCACAACCAAGCCTGTAGCCGATATCATGGCTCAACTTAAGAAGGTAAAGGGTGATTTTCCATTTGGGTTTTGATTCACACTTCGGCCGAGCACCGAGAGAACTTCCTTTGGGTCTTCTAGGCTACCCATGTAGCCCCCACTATAGAACCTGTAGCCTTAGAGACAATGGTAGGTATGATTGCCACACCCCAGGTTATCTCTTTCACGTCCCAAGAGTTACCTCTAGCAGGAATCAATCACAACCAGCCAATACTCGTAACCATTCAGTTTAAGAACTTCCGTATTCCCCTTACTCTAGTCGATAATGGTGTAGGCGTAAATGTTTGCCCCTTGCGTAGAGCATGTAAGCTCGGATTCAAAGTCGAGGATATTGTGCCAATGGTAAAAGGAATGACCTCGTTCGACAACACGCACCACGATGCATTAGGCTTGTTGGTAATCCCTCTTGTCATCGATCCGATTGAGTTTGATGTGGAATTCTACATCGTGGATCTTGAACCTTCGTTTAATCTTTTTCTTGGGCGCCCTTCGCTCCACAAGCATTAGGTCATCTCGTTGACTCTCCATTGAATGATAAAGTTCAACTGGGGCGATAACATCGTTACCGTCAAGGCTGAAAACTTTGAGAAGGAGAAGATCGATGCAGTGTCACCCTTGTCCCATCAGACTGTCTCCTTTGACTCGAAGCCCTCCGATCATCTATTCTGAGTTAATCGGTTTGAGTCGATTAATTTCATTCCCAAATTTGAACGTGGCAGCTACCCACCTGTCCGTAGTAGCCCCTCCAAGATGGTCGAGAATTTATGTCATCGTTGGGGATATGAGAAGGGGACACCTCTCGGGAAGTACGTTCAAGGGATTACGGAGCTTGTTGCCACTGAGGAGCAAAGAGGTCAAGTAGGACTCGGTTATGAACAGCTGTGTCAAGAAGAAAGTTCTCGAAACTTACGGAAATCGAAGTCGAACCACTCTCCCGCTTGGTGCAGGCATTCTTAGTCCTGGGCAAAGTTCCAACTCGGTGGACCTAAACCGAGACATCTCGTCAAGTGCAGTCGAATGCGTAAGCATCGAGGACTACTTCTCTGAAGAAGACCAAGACACTGCAGTATCAGTTTCAGCCACGATAGTTTCAGCACCCATAGCAGTTTCAGTTCCCACTGCAACTCCAGTTCCAACCATAGTTCCAACTCTAGTCACCGCAGTGTCAGTTCCAACCGTATCAGTTCCTGCCACAGTCATGATGTCAGATGTGACAGTTCCAGTTTCAACCATAACCACAGCTCCAGTCACTGTATCAACAGTAGTTCCAAGTTCTGCATCAGTTCCCACCACGACCTCGGTTACAACAGTGATCCCAGAGGCAAGTCGTGAAGCCTCTGTTGGACATCATCTGACAGATCCTCTTTCCCAACACACTCCGACGCAAGTAATGCCCGTCCAGATCCAATTGCTAGCATGGAGCGCCGACCCCTACACAGTACCCTCGACATCCACTTTTGATGGCCTAGAAGATGCATATTATGTGGATCTCGCATCAGACGAGGATGAGGGAGCAGTTGTGGAGGCACAGATGGATGAGGTGCTCCAAAGCATGGAAGTCTTATTTCAAGAGCAGCTCGCTGTTTTGGCAGAGGATACCCTAGAGGAAGTGAGGTGCTGGAAAGGCAAAGTAGCAATGGTTGAAGCAGCCCCTCCCTCGCCATAGCAAACCCAGGACCATTCTACAATCATGGTTCTAAAAGAAGGCGAAGAGACAGTTTACTCTAGACCAGACGAGTTAATCACTCAGTAGCCGGGAGGTGGGTCTAGATAGTACCACTAACAAAAGCCCCACCTTACGCAAGGCAGGGGCCAAAAAAAAAGACCTTGAGCTGAGCTCAGGGAAGAACATAGGCGGCGTTACTTTAATCACTCAGCATCAGGACAGCTGCCAATTAGCAGTACCCCTTGTAAATTGCAAAGAAAATCCAAAAAAATTAGAAAATCAAGAAAACCAAAAAAGATTAGAAAAACCAAAAAAATCAGCAATAAGTGAAGAAGTAGCATCAGAGAGCCAAGAAACATTTGACTCGAGAGAGGATACAGAACAGGGGGACACAGAGATTGCGTGCCGCCAGTACAAGAATACGAGTGTCAGTGTAACTCTCCTTCGGTGTCAAGAGGGCCAAATATCAGAGTAGATTTGCACCTTCGATATAGTGAATTCTACCTTCCAGGAGGAGATGTTGAGATGTTGTCCGAGCTCGTGGCCTATGAAGAGGAGGATGACAATGGTGGACCTAGGGATGAAGACACGCTAGTGGAATTCCAGCACCCTGATAATGACCCAGAAAGCCCGAATCTCCATGTGGAGGAGGAGACCGAGCTCGTGAACGTCGGGACTGCTGATGATGTCAAAGAATTGCGAATCAATGCTAAGCTCACCCCGCATTTGAGGACAGAATTCATCGCCTTCCTCAAGGATTACATAGATGTCTTTGCCTGGACTTACAGTGACATGGTCGGTCTGGATGTAGAGGTAGAAGTACACAATCTGCCATTGAAGCCAGATGTCAAGCCCGTCAAGCAAAAGCTCAGAAGGTGACGACCCCAGTGGTTGCTTAAACATAAGGAAGAAATTATGAAGCAGCATAAGGTTGACTTCCTTAAAGTCGTCCTGTACCCAGAATGGCTTGCAAAAGTCATCCCAGTCTCAAAAAAGGATGGACGGGTCTGTATGTGCATTGATTATAGAGATCTCAACTGGGCAAGTCCGAATGATGACTTCCCGCTACCTCACATTGATGTCCTTGTAGACAATACAGTCGGCCATAAAATGCTGTCATTTATGGATGGATTCTCAGGCTACAATTAGATCAAGATGGCAGAAGAAGATATGGAGAAGACATCATTCGTCACCCCATGGGGAATCTTCTACTACAAGGTGATGCCATTTGGGCTCAAGAATGCAGGGGCTACATATCAGAGAGCTATGACAGTGTTGTTCCATGACCTCTTGCATCAAGAGGTCGAAGTTTATGTTGATGATATGATAGCTAAATCCAAGGAGCCTGAAGATCATCTAGCCTATTTGAGGAAGCTATTCGATCGTATACGCAAGTACAAGCTCCGCCTTTACCCCAGTAAATGTGCCTTTGGGGTCTCATCTGGCAAGCTCCTTGGCCATATCATTAGCCAATGGGGAATCAATGTCGATCCAAATAAGGCCCGGGCCATAATTGACATGCCTCTCCTAACTACGGAGAAAGAAGTCAGAGGACTGTTGGGTCGCCTGCAATATATCAGCCGGTTCATAGCACAACTCACACCAATCTGCAAGCCGATCTTTAAGATCCTGAGAAAGAATGCACAGATCGGTTGGAACGAGGAATGTCAAGCAGCCTTTGACAAGATCAAGTAGTTGTTAGCCAAACCTCCAGTTTTGGTCCCACCAGAGTCAGGGAGGCCCCTACTCCTTTATCTATCTATAACCCAGCATTCCATGGGAGCAGTATTGGGTCAGCATGATGAATTTGGCTGCAAGGAAAGGGCGATATATTATCTGAGTAAGAAGTTTGATGATTGCGAGGCCAGATACACTACTATAGAGAAGGTCTGCTTATCTCTAGTTTGGGCAGCCCTACGCCTAAGACATTATATGATGGCATACCCAGTCCTTCTTCTTTGTCACCATGACCCTATGAAGTATTTTCTCTAGAAGCCAACGCTTGTAGGACGGTGTGTCAAGTGGCAGGTGTTGTTGTCCCAATATGACATCACCTTCGTCACACAAAAATCCATAAAGGGACAAGCAGTGGCAGACCATCTGGACGAGCTACTTATACTAGAGTACCAACCTTTAAGGACCCATTTTTCAGATGAGGATGTGTTGTTCGCTGAGAATGATGATGATGAACCAGAGATGACCAAGGAGAAGGATCAATGGCACTTGTACATTGATGGTGCAGTTAACAAGTGAGGAATGGGCATTGGCATTGTATTGGTAGTCCCCCAGGGCCAAGTGACTCCTTATGCAAGGAAACTAAATTTCAAATGCACATACAATGAAGCTGAATATGAGGCATGCATATTGGGACTTCAGATGGCTTTGGAGCATGGTGTTCGCAAGTTACTTATGCGTGGTGATGGCATGCTGGTTATCGCACAGGTCAACGGCGATTGGAAGACCAAGGATCAAAAGCTCATCCAGTACAATGCCCATCTTATGAAGCTTGTGGTAGAATTCCAGGAGGTTCATTTTTCCTTCATGAATAAAGCCAAGAATGCCTATGCGGATGCTTTGGCAACCTTAGCATTTTGGCTCTCAGTACCAGAATATCGTGCAGTAGATGTGTCAGTTACATGTATGGATCAACCAGCACACTGCTTGTGCATAGAAGAAGCAGACCCACAAAAAAGATCTCCCGTGGTACCTTGACATTAAGGTTCTTCTGGAAACCGGGGACCTCCCTCCTCAAGTGTCAGCAACAGAAGCAAGGAAACAAAAGTGCTTGGCATCTAGCTATGTACTTGGGGCCGTTCATTTGTACCAGAGAACCTATAACCAAATGCTCTTGAGATGCTTAGATAAGAAGGAGGCCGATGCCGTTATGTTACAAGTCCATGCTGGGAAATGTGGGCCACACATGAATTGAGTTCTATTAGCCAAGAAAATCATGTTGCAAGGCTATTATTGGTCGACTATGGAAGCAGATTACTGTCAGTTTGTGCAAAGGTGTCATGCCTGCCAGATCCATGGGAATCTAATCCATGCTCCTCCTCAACAACTTCATAGCATGTCGTCACCATGACCTCTCTCCACCTGGGGCATTGACGTTGTCGGTGCCATTCATCCGGCGCCATCCAATGGGCATCGTTTCATTCAGGTGCCCATTGATTACTTTACAAAGTGGGTTGAGGTGGCATCATACAAGGCAGTTACTGCTGCAGTAACAGAGAAGTTCTTGAGGAATAACATCATATCCCGATATGGGGTCCCAGATACAGTAATATCAGATAATGGGAAGAACTTCGTAGCCAAAAGGGTTAAAGATTATTTACAGAATTTCCACATTAAGCATCACAAATATTCACCTTATCGTCCCTAGATGAATGGAGCAGTTGAGTCAGCCAACAAGAACATTACCAAGCTACTAAAAACGATGGCAGAGACTCACAAGGATTGGCATGAAAAGCTTCCCTATGCATTGTAGGCATATCGAACTTCTATCCGGACATCCATAGGCGCCGCACCTTTTTCTTTAGTCTATGGCATGGTGGCCGTGCTACCGGTCGAGGTGGAAATTCCTTCTTTGAGGATCTTGAGAGAAGCAGAACTAGAAGAAGCTGAATGGTTGGGCGATCGCTACGTGCAGTTGAATTTGATAGATGAACATCGACTACAGGCCCTACACCATGCCTAGTGTTATCAAAGGAGGATGGCAAGATCCTATCAGAAGAAAGTCCGTCCCAGGGGCTTTGCGCCCGAGACTTGGTCTTACGGGCCATCCATCTCCTTGACTCCCGCGGCAAATTCAAACCTAATTGGAGTGGCCATTATATCATCAAACGAGTATTCTCCGGGGGAGCGGTAATCCTCAAAGACATGGACCACATTCAGCAATCTGAGCCGGTCAATTTGTGTTACTTAAAGAAGTACTACCAATGATGGAGAGCCGCATCCTTAACTTGCAAAGCACTCTAGCTGCATTCACGCATGTTTTATTTGTTTTACTCACACATTTTTGCTTTTTTCTCGAACTCATGTTTATTTCTTCCCTTTGCACTCATTACACATGCATGGCATCAAAAAGTACAAAAAAAGAAAAGAAAAAAAAACATGCATCCATGCATAAGTGCATCCGCATCAAAGCCTGATGATGAGAACCAGAATAGCTAGCCTGTTTCTGAATGGTCTATACCTCTTCAGTTGATACTACCTAGACCTTCTAGCAAGCGAGGGAGCCACCACCCAACCATGGTTAGGCAAAATGTCCAAACTCCCCTAGGGACTTATACCTCCAGAGAGAGATAAAATGTTAGGGGTGAGCATGAGTGTGAGGCAAATTGAAAAATAAACATATCCACAAAGGGCATAAAAGAAATAAGAAGACAGAAGCCGAAGACAGAAGCTAGCCCAAGTTGAGAGAGGCAAGTAGGTCAGCCCTTTCCCTATCACATACCTTGGGGAGGACTTGAAGCAAGCATCCAAAGAACCCAAATGACCAAAGGGACTAGCCACCCCTCACATACAATTCCAATAGTTCCCTCCAAATACGGATGCCCATTACCCCCAAACAAGGGTTAGAGTGAGCTTACAAGCCTAAGAGGGAGAAAAGAAATAAGTCAAAAGTTAAAAAGTAGGTTAAGTCCCCAAGAGTTTGGCATGGAGCCTAACCTATTGAATTACCTATTCTGGAGAGCCACCAATAGCCTAGAAGTCTGGGTAGTATCTTGTGAATCGAGGTCTTCCCCAGTGGCATGACAGGCGTTGTTAGCATTCCACCCGGTGCTAATGTGATATAATATGACATTACCATTCCTGCATTCATTATCATTCATTCACTTTGCTAGGTCATGCTAAATCTTAAGCCAGGGGCATGTCAGCTGCTCTTTGGCTAAAGATCTAGCAAGGGATACCGTACACCAGGGGCATGCCAGTTGCATTTATGGTGATAACCTCCTTCGTCAACCAGGGGCATGTCGGCTGCCTATTGGTTGACCTACTTTTGGACAGTATCTTCGTAGAGGACACACTGGCCTCTCTGTCACTCAGGCCCAAGAACGAGGACACCGATGACCTTATCCCTCCAAGATCAGAACAGGATCTCTGGTAAATCCAAGGGAGTTGAATCGCAAAGCTTGATGATTCATGGCCGAGTATTGGGGGGGTTATAACCACAACTTCCGACCTCGGTCTTGTTTCGGCAGAATTAGCAAGATCCTTTCCATGTCTTGTACAAAGCTTCAGAGTAATCATTCTAGCTATGTAAACAATATCATCGAACTGTACTGTAGTCCTCTTTGGGCTAAATGGAATGGTTGATCCCTTCAATACTCAATGATTATCTCTGTCACCAAACAATCCCGGTCATTAAGGTTTAATGGCCTCTTCTCTCTGATTTGACACTTGACCTGATCTGGATGGTGGCATGGATCTTTTCTCGAGGCTTGGCGCTCGAGTTAAACCGCTTAATAGTCTGCAGTTTGGATTGCGAACGTGGAGGTTTCTCGATACCTTTTGTGTGCAGCTGCTCGTTTCTGGAAGCCTGCTACCCATGTGTTCCACTTCGGAAGAATTGAATTGACTCCCACTTTGGAGGAAGTTCGCCAGATCTGTTGCCTGCATAAGCTTATGGGGCCTACTGTGTTTATGCGGCGAGAAGCAAACTCCTCAGTATTGAGTGAACTGACTGGCTTGTCAACTGGCGATTGTGGTCGTCAACTCATCTATACTGATGGGCCAACTCTAATGTTACAACTGGCGTACTTTGACAAAGTGGTCGAGATACGTACCTTCTCTGGGTGATGAGTTATGGCTGAGAGGTTTTGTGGTCTGCTTCTTAGGCAAGCTAGATTTCAACCACGGTCGAACCGTTGTGAACATTGAGGTTGCAGAGATCGCTTTGGTGGTGGTAACCCGTCAAATGGACTTGGCTCCAATTATCCTAGCAGAGACTTACAGGGCCTTAGACTGGTCATTACGCCGTTGTCGACATTTCTATGGCTGCGGAGCTTTTGTACAAGTGTGGTTGGCCGCTCATTTGGTGTGGAGATCTTACACCCTCAACGGTCAGCTTTCCAATCTTATTGCCAAAGCGGTCATGCTCGTACCCTTACATCAGTTCACAAGGAGTATAAGCAACTGGAGAGCTTGACAGAAGACAAGGTGACCTGGCGCATCATTCCATCGGCAACTCATAATTTCGAGGCTTTTTTCAATACTACCGATATGCAGCTTGTCATCCTGCCAGGGCTAACCGGTGGTGTTGAGTATCATCCAATTCGGGTTATGCGGTAGTTCGGATACCAACAAGATTCCTTCGTTCATGGGATAATGCCAGCTCGCTCCCAGGAGTACCTTTTGAGCACTTATACTATGACTAAGGAGCTATCACGCCTATTAAATGGCTCCATTCTATCAAACAGCCTCACAGTCATAAAAGGGAAGGGTTGTTTAACTGATTATGAAGTCGAAATTGAAGAAACCTGGCCCATCTATGGAGCACCATCAAGCCATACACTATTTGCCAAAGCTAGATGCTCTAAGAGGTCCAGGGATGATGCAGAGTCTTGATATCAGTGTCGTATTATTTGTTGAATAGTAGAATCACTACATTGTATTTGATTACTTTAGTTGGATCAATGAAACACTTGTATCAGTTCAATTGGATGCTTATGGTTGAATTGAAGCTGGAATTGACATGACTGTAACATGTGCTTGGCTGGTCCAAACTTCTGCCTTCTTCTTCTTGTCAACTTGGCGCTGGGGTGTACCCAGCAAATAACTGAGAATATTCTTTCGATTTTGGTACCATAGTCTGGACGAACGAAGCCATCATAGGCTTTTATACCGGGTAGGAGGGATCCCAGTATCCCATCCCAGATTCTATCCGTACGGACGAATCTCGGTGCCACCCTTTGCCTATGAATTCCGACCCTGATCGGTGGATTCATGGCCCATTGCCATTTTCTTCTAGACTATTGTACGGAGTCTAGATTGTCCCATCCCAAATTCTATTCATATGGACGAATCTCGGTGCCACCCTTTTGCCTTCGAATTCCGACCCTGACCGGCAGATTCAAGGCCCCCCTTTTTTCATCTTCCTCTGGACTACCATACAGAGTCTAGATTGTCCCATCCCAGATTCTATCCGTACGGACGAATCTCAATGCAACCCTTTGCCTTTGAATTCCGACCCTGACCGACGGATTCAAGGCCCATTGCCATTTTCATCTAGACTACCGTACGGAGTCTTGATTGTCCCATCCCAGATTCTATCCGTACGGACGAATCTCGGTGCCTCCCTTTGCCTTTGAATTCCGACCATGACTGGTGGATTAAAGGCCCCCCATTTCCTTCTTCCTCTAGACTACCGTACGGAGTCTAGATTGTCCCATCCTAGATTCTCTCCGTACGAACGAATCTCGGTGCCACCCATTTGGCTTTGAATTCCAACCCTGACCGGTGGATTCATGGCCCCCCTTTTTTCATCTTCCTCCAGACTACCGTACGAAGTCTAGATTGTCCCATCCCAGATTCTATCCTTACTGACGAATCTCGGTGCCACCCTATGCCTTGGAATTTCGACCCTGACCGGCGGATTCAAGGCCCATTGCCATTTTCTTCTAGACTACCGTATGGAGTCTAGATTGCCCCATCCCAGATTCTATCTGTACGGACGAATCTCGATGCCACCATTTTGCCTTTGAATTCCGACCCTGACCGGCAGATTCAAGGCCCCCCTTTTTCATCTTCCTCTTGACTACCATACGGAGTCTAGAATGTCACATCCCAGATTCTATCCATACAGACGAATTTCAGTGCCACCCTTTGCCTTTGAATTTCGACCCTGACCGGCAGATTCAAGGCCCATTGCCGTTATCTTCTAGACTAACGTACGGAGTCTAGATTGTCCCATCCCAGATTCTATCCGTACGGACGAATCTCAGTGCCACCTTTTTGCCGTTGAATTCCGAACCTGACCAGCGGATTCAAGGCCCCCCATTTCCTACTTCCTCTAGACTACCGTATGGAGTATAGAATGTCCCATCCCAGATTCTATCCGTATGGACGAATCTCCGTGCCCCCCTTTTGCCTTTGAATTCTGACCCTGACCGGTGGATTCAAGGCCCCCCAATTTCATCTTCCTCTAGACTACCTCACGGAGTCTAGATTGTCCCATCCTAGATTCTATCAGTATGGACGAATCTCGGTGCCATCCCCTTGCCTTTAAATTCTGACCCTAACCGGTGGATTCAAGGCCCTCCATTTCCTTCATCCTCAAGACTACCGTACGAGTCTAGATTGTCCCATCCCAGTTTCTATCCATACAGACGAATCTCGGTGCCACACTTTTGCCTTTGAATTCCGACCTTGACTGACGTATTTATGGCCCCCCGTTTCCATCTTCCTGTAGACTACTTTACGGAGTCTAGATTGTCCCATCTCGGATTCTATCCGTATGGACGAATCTCGGTGCCAACCTTTGCCTTTAAATTCCAACCCTGACCAACAGATTCAAGGCCCATTTCCATCTTCCTCTCAACTACCGTACGGAGTCTAGATTGTCCCATCCCAGATTCTATCCATACGAACGAATCTCGGTGCCACCCTTTGCCTTTGAATTCCGACCCTGACCGGTAGAATAAATGGCCATTGCCATTTTCTTCTAGACTACCGTACGGAGTCTAGATTGTCCCATCCCTGATTCTATCCGTACGGACGAATTTTGGTGCCACCCTTTGCCTTTGAATTTCTACCCTGACCGGCGGATTCAAGGCCCCATTTTTTCATCTTCCTCTAGACTACCGTACGGAGTCTAGAATGTCCCATCCCAGATTCTATCCGTATGGACGAATCTCGGTGCCACCCTTTGCCTTTGAATTTCGACCCAGACCGGCAGATTCAAGGCCCATTGCCGTTTTCTTCTAGACTACCGTACGGAGTCTTGATTGTCCCATCCTAGATTCTATCCGTACGGACGAATCTCGATGCCACGCCTTTGCCGTTGAATTCCGAACCTGATCGGCGGATTCAAGGCCCCCCATTTCCTTCTTCCTCTAGACTACCGTACGGAGTCTAGATTGTCCCATCCCAGATTCAATCTGTACTGACGAATCTCAGTGCCACCCTTTTGCCTCTCATTTCAGACCCTGACTAGCGGATTCACGGCCCCCCATTTTCATCTTCCTCTAGAATACCGTACGGAGTCTAGATTGTCCCATCCCAGATTCTATCCGTATGGAGGAATCTCGGTGCCACCCTTTGCCTTTGAATTTCGACCCAGACCGGCAGATTCAAGGCCCATTGCCGTTTTCTTCTAGACTACCGTACGGAGTCTTGATTGTCCCATCCTAGATTCTATCCGTACGGACGAATCTCGATGCCACGCCTTTGCCGTTGAATTCCGAACCTGATCGGCGGATTCAAGGCCCCCCATTTCCTTCTTCCTCTAGACTACCGTACGGAGTCTAGATTGTCCCATCCCAGATTCAATCTGTACTGACGAATCTCAGTGCCACCCTTTTGCCTCTCATTTCAGACCCTGACTAGCGGATTCACGGCCCCCCATTTTCATCTTCCTCTAGAATAC
>JAMKQA010010727.1:0-26232 GCA_024699735.1 Posidonia australis
ATAAATGGCTTTGGCATAGACGACTTGGTCATGCTAGCATGAGTCAATTATACAAGATTTCCAAAAATGAAAATGTTATTGGTTTACCCAAGTTAGAGGTTCATAAAGATAAACTATGTCATGCATGTCAATTTGGAAAACAATCAAATCCCTCTTTTAAAGCAAAAGATTGTATTTCTACTACCAAGCCACTTGAACTCATCCACATGGATTTATTTGGTCCAAGTCGAACTTTAAGTTTTGGAGGAAAAAGATATTCTTTTGTATTAGTTGATGATTTTTCGAGATTTACCTGGGTTTTGTTTTTGGCAAATAAAAATGACACTTTTTATGAATTTCGGAAATTATGTAAGAAAATACAAAATGAAAAAGGTTTTAAAATAGTCAAAATAATAAGTGATCATGGTGGAGAATTTGAAAATGATGACTTTGAAATGTTTTGTGACGAAAATGTTTTTAAACATGATTTCTCTTTTCCTAGAGCTCTTCCACAAAATGGAGTAGTGGAAAGAAAAAATATAACCTTACAAGAAATGGCAAGGATCATGCTTTGTGAAAATAATTTACCAAAGCATTTTTGGGCCGAAGTTGTAAATACCGCATGTTATATTTTAAATCGCATTTCTCTTAGACCTATTTTAAAGAAAACTCCTTTTGAATTATGGTTTGAAAGAGTTCCAAAAATTTCGTATTTTAGAGTTTTTGGTTGCTAATGCTTTATTATCAATACAAAAGATAATTTAGATAAGTTTGACTCAAAATCTGATGAAGGTATCCTTTTAGGATATTCTACAAGAAGCAAGACATACAGAATTTACAATAAAAGAACCTTAACCATAGAAGAGTCTATGCATGTAGATTTCGATGAAAATTCAACTAAAATAATCAATGAAGATGATGAATTTGAAATTTATGAAAATAATGAGAATATACACGAGATAAATAATTCTAAAGATAAATCTGAATCATGACAATACGTGTCTAGTCATCCAAAAGAACTCATCATTGGTGAGGTCTCTAAAGGAATCATGACTAGATCTAAACATGAATATGAATGTGGCACTTATGCATTTGTTTCATCAATTGAGCCAAAAAAATGTAAATGAAGCATGTGATGATGAATATTGGATAAATGCATTACATGATGAGTTAAATCAGTTTGAAAGAAATAATGTATGGAAGTTAGTTCCAAAACCCGAAAATCAACAAGTTATCGGCACAAAATGGATCTTCAGAAACAAGCTAGATAATCTGGAAATGTAATTACAAATAAGGCTAGACTTGTAGCCCAAGGCTACAATCAGGAGGAAGGAATCGATTTTGACGAAACTTTTGCTCCTGTAGCTAGATTAGAATCTATTAGGATGCTATTAGCATATGCTAGTCACCTAGGTCTTAAACTCTTCCAAATGGATTTTAAGAGTGCCTTTTTAAATGGAGTTATAGAAGAAGAAGTTTATGTAAAACAACCCCCTGGTTTTGAAGATGAATTATGTCCCGATTACGTCTACAAATTAAACAAAGCTTTATATGGACTTAAACAAGCACCTAGGGCTTGGTATGAGAGACTGAGAAATTTCTTAATCGATCAAAAATTTAGTATTGGTACGATTGATCCCACCTTATTTATCAAAATGTTTGATAAAGATATTTTAATTCTTCAAGTGTATGTGGATGATATAATATTTGGATCAACAAATGAAGACTTATGTCAAGAATTTTCAAATATCATGCAAAAAGAATTTGAGATGAGCATGATGGGAGAATTAACATTCTTTCTTGGTTTACAAATAAAACAAAATCAAAATGAAATATTCATCAATCAAGAAAAGTACACTAGAGAATTGTTAAAGAAATTTGGTATGAAACATTGCAAAGTAGCAAAGACTCCTATGAGTATCTCCACCAAGTTAGAAAAAGATGAGAATGGACAAAAGGTAGATCAAAAATCATATAGAAAAATGATTGGATCTCTCTTGTATCAAACAAGTAGTACACCGGACATAATGTTTAGTGTATGCTTGTGTACTAGATTTCAAGCATCACCTATGGAATCTCACTTGAAAGCTGTTAAAAGAATATTTCGTTATCTTCAAGGATCAATCAATTTTGGCTTATATTATCCTAGAAACACAAGCTTATGTCTAATTGGATTTAGTGACGTTGATTATGCTGGATGTAGAACCGATAGGAAAATCACAAGCGGGACTTGTCAATTTCTAGGACACTCTCTAGTCTCATGGTTTAGTAAAATGCAAAATAGTGTCGCCCTTTAAACAACAGAAGCGGAATATATTGCAGCAAGATGTTGTTGTGCCCAGATTTTATAGATGAAACAAACCCTAAAAAACTTCAACATTTTTTTATCCACTACACCAAATCTTTGTGATAACACTAGCGCAATTAACCTATCTAAAAATCTAGTACATCACTCTAGAACCAAACATATTGAAGTACAATATCATTTCTTAAGGGATAATGTATTTAAAAATAATATAAAATTAGAATTTGTTCCAACTCAGGAACAACTTGCGGACATTTTCACTAAACCTCTAAATGAACAACAATTTATTAAAATTAGGAGAGACTTAGGGATATGTCATTTATCTGATTTAATATAAAAATCATATGTTCGGAATACCAAAAAACATCGATCTTCCGAAATTTTCTGGATCGGTCTTCCGAAATTCTCTGGTTCGGTCTTTTGATTTCCATCGGTCTTCTGAAATTTACTGGTTCGGTCTTCCGATTTCCATCGGTCTTCCGAAATTTACTGGTTCGGTCTTCCGATTTACATCGGTATACCGAAAATCACTACAGATTGTTTTCTTAATCTTTCGATTTTTTTCTCGGTCGACCGAAACTTACTGGTTCGGTACTCCGAAAAAAATCGGTTTACCGATTTTCTCTCAGAATTTCAGAAACTGACTATTTTTGGCATACCAATTATGAACGGTCTACCGAATCCCCTGTGTCAATTGTTTTTCAAAACCTTATTTCGGCATTGGGTTTTTTTTCGGTCTACCGAATGTCGCAACAAAACCTTTAAAACCCTATTTTTCTTTCTTGTTTTCCTTCATCTCTTTCTTTTATCTCCTCTCCGGCGGCCCTCCCTCACCTCCTCTCTCACCCACCACCTAATCACGCTCCCTCTAGGTGTGTTTTTCACCTCCTCTCCTCTCCACCTCCCTGCCAGTGCTCTCACATAATGGCCTCCAAGAAGCAGCTTGCCAGCCGTCCCAAACGCAAGCAGGCCGAGTCTCCTCCACCACCCAGCGAGCCTTCTTTTCGGTTTGCCAATGAGGAAGCTCAACGTGCACACCAAGTCCGCTATGCAAATCGCGAAGTATTAACCGAGAGAAGGGTAAACTTTTCCGAACTTGGAGCTATTGAGGCTTTGTTTTCCCTTCAAATGCTTGTTCCATTTTTAGGTTCCATAGGTGATAGGCATTATTATCCCCAACTCATATTTGAATTTTATGACAATATGACCATCTCTCATGATTTAATTCAATTCTATTTGGTTGGCATAGATATTACCTTTGATGACGTCCTCATAGGTCAATTATTAAAAGTTCCTTCGTCTGGGGTTGATATCACTCTATCCATATTTGACTTAAATTGGACTTACTTGGATATCAACAAGGCCATTTCCCACAACACTAGGAGCACTTTTAAACCTACCAAGATTAATCAGTTAACCAAACAATCCCGCCTTACTACCTACATTATTGTGGCCAATGTTGTTCAAAAGAAAGGCCATTTTGATTAACTAGTGAACTCACGTGTAAGGCTGTTTATGCCATCACCAAGAAAATCCAAGTCAATTGGGCCAGAGTCATTGTTCATTGCATGACTCATGTCAAAACCAAGTTATTCTTTGGCTCTCTCCTTACCTATCTATTTGAATACTTTGATGTTCCTTTTGACAATGAATCTAGGATGGTTGTCAAGTCGAAACCCTTAGGTATGTCGACCATAGAAATAATGGAACAAGCCCTTGAAAGGACGAAAATTTCAAAAAGCATTCCTCCATCCACCTCTTCTGCTCCTCACATCAAAAAAGACTTCGAAAGCTTTGATGAGGACGATGATGACTCCATCACCAAGAAGATTGACTTGCTCCAACAACAAATCAATGATATCAAGCTTCGCCAACAGCAACAACATGAAGAAAACCAAGCCAAGATGGATCTCATTCTCACTCGGCTTGAGGAATCCACAAAAATCACTCACACCAAGTTAGAAGCCTACCAGGAGCAACTTGAGTAGTATCATGCCGATATGCAAGAATATTTTCAAAAAGACTAGCCTCCAGCGTCTTGATATATTTTCTTTCCAAATCTAGCTTTAACTTGTGATTTCTTTTATCTCTTTTATTGCTTTATTATGGATCTTTTTGAGTATGACAAAAAGGGGGAGAACACACCATTGTGTGGACCTTTAAATCCTTAAATTATATTTTTTTAATTTCATAAGATATTTGAATGCATGTCTAATGAATTATATGATTGTTTTTCGTATAGTTTTTAATGATATACTTAAAACTTAATTTCTGAATTCATATACATCATTCAATCATACATGCCTATTAGTAGGGGGATATTTTGTTTTGTCATCATCAAAAAGGGGGAGATTGTTGAAAACTCTTATATTTATTTTCATGATGACAATTTTAGTGTGATTAAACACAGGTGGCTATATAAGGCCATATGAAGAATGCAAGTACAACATTGTAAAACAAATCATATAAGTATGTGTTATGAGATGTAAAGATCACATATTTGTATTCATGAGATATAAAAATGTATTGATATGTAAAGGAAGAAAGGATATGTAAGTCACATGTAAATCGGCATACTGAATATTTTCGAATACCGATTCAGGAGAAAACGGCACATCAAACGGCACACCGAAATTCAAAGAGGAAATGAAGCTGCAAGCAAAACGGCATACCGAATGTTTAAATTCCATATGCAGCTCACAAACCACTGAATTTTCATTGAGATATCATACTTCTAGTGATTCAAGTGAGTGAGTCAAAATTCCATCAATACTTCGCTTCAAGTACAAAGAGCTTCAACTTCCATTCCGACAAGCAAGAGTGAGACCACAAGTTGTGCAAAGGTCACTCTCGCCTTCAAGTGCTTTGAGTTATTCTCCAGGAAAGAGAAGGAAATTTTGATTCAAGGATACAAGCATGGTAAATTAGTTGCTTGTAAAATTCTAGTTATTGAATAAGAGGGTTAAGTCTCAAGTAAGGAACTTGAGGAGTGGACCAAGCCAGGGTTAGCTGAACCACTATAAATTCTCTGAGTACTTGTGGTTGAATGTGCATTTGATTTATTCTTATCTTCTTAAATTTGCATATTAACGTTAAAACTAATCAAAAATCAGAGATTCTCTTTTCACCCCTCCTCTAGAGAAGCCTTAGTATCCTACAAACATGCCAACCGAGAGGTAGTCTGTGACGGTTCAGATGGAGCCCAAACAAACACATCATCGTAGAAGCAAGCTGTGATGGTTCGGAAATCCAAAAAGTGAACACGCCAACCAAGAGGTAGTCAGTGATGGTCCAGATGGAGGACAACTGAACACATCATCCGAGAAGCATGTGGCGATGGTTTGGAAATCCAAAAGGCAAACCCATCAACCAAGAGGCAGTCGGTGACGGTCTAGAAGGGGGATAACCGAACACATCATCCGAGAAGCAATCGGTGATGGTTCGGAAATCCAAAAAGCATTCACGCCAACCAAGAGGTTGTCGTTGACAGTCCAGAAGGAGGAAAATCGGACATATCATTAGAGAAGTAGGCGGTGATGGTTCAGAAATCCAAAAGTGAACACGCCAATCGAGAGGTAGTCGGTGAAGTTTCAAAGGGAGGACAATTGAACATATCATCCGAGAAGCAGCCGGTAATGGTTCAGAAATCAGAAAAGTGAACACGTCAACCAAGAGGCAGTCGGTGACGGTTCTGAGGGAGGGCAACTGAACACATCATCCGAGAAGCAATCGGTGATGGTTCTGAAATTCAAAAAGCGAACATGCCAACCGAGTGGCCGTCGAAGACGGTTGAGCAGGAGGATAACCGAACTCATCATCCAAGAACTAGGCAGTGATGGTTAAGAAATCTGAAAAGCAATCATGCCAACTGAGAGGCAGTTGGTGACGGTCTAAAAGGAGGAAAAACGAACACATCATCCGAGAAGCAGGTTGTGACAGTTCAAATGGAGGACAACCGAACACATCATCCGAGAAGCAGGCGGTGATGGTTCGAAGATCCAAAAAGCGAACAAGCGAACCGAGAGGCCCTCGGTGATGGTCCAGAAGAAGGACAACCGAACACTTCATCTCAGTAGCAGGAGGTGATGGTTCAAAAATCTGAAAAGCAAACACGCCCACCTAGAGGCAGTCATTGACGGTCCTGAAGGAGGAGAACCGAACACATCATCCGAGAAGCTGGCGGTGATGGTTCAAAAGGAGGACGACAGAACACATTGTCTGAGAAGCCAGTGGTGATGGTTCAGAAATCCATAAAGCGAACACGCCAACCGAGAGGCAGTCGGTGACGATCCAAAAGGAGGACAACCAAACACATCATCCGAGAGGCAGGCAGTGATGGTTCGGAAATCTGAAAAGCGAATGTGCCAACTGAGAGGCAATCGGTGACTGTCTAAAAGGAGGACAACCGAACACATCATCCAAGAAGAAGGTGGTGATGGTCTGAAAATCTGAAAAGCGAACCACCACCCAGAGGCAATCGCAGACGGTCTAGAAGGAGGACAACAGAACACATCATCCAACAAGCAGGGGATCATGGTTCGAAAATTTGAAAAGCGAACACGCCAACCGAGAGGCAATCGGTGACGGTTCAGAAGGAGGATAAACGAACACATCATCTGAGAACCAAGCGGTGATGGTTTGAAAATCCGGAATGTGAACACGCCAAACCGAGAGGTAGTCAGTGATGGTCTTGAGGGAGGACAATAGAACACATCATCCAAGAAGCAGTCGGTGATAGTTCAGAAATCCGAAAAGCGAACATGCCAACCAAGAGGCAGTCGGTGACTGTCCCGAAGGAGGACAACCGAACACATCATCTGAGAAGCCAGCAGTGATGGTTTTGAATCTAGAAAGCGAACACGCCAACAAAGAGGCAGTCGGTAAAGGATCAAAAGGGCAAACGAACACATCATTCGAGAAGCAGTTGGTGATGGTTCAGAGATCCGAAAAGTGAACACACCAACCGAGAGGCAGTTAGTGATGGTTTGGAAATTCGAAAAGCGAACACACCAACTGAGAACTAGGTGGTGATGGTTTGGAAATCCGTAAAGCAAACATGCCAACCGAGAGGCAGTCGGTGACAGTACAGAAGGACAACCGAACACATCATCTGAGAAGAAGGCGATGATGGTTCGAAAATCTGAAAAGCAAACACGCCAATTGAGAGGCTGTCGGTGAGGGTTCAAAGGACAACCGAACACATCATCTGAGAAGCAGTCGGTGATGGTTCGGAGATCCGAAAAGTGAACATGCCAACCGAGAAGCAGGTAGTTATGGTTCGGAAATCCAAAAAGTTAACACACCAACCGAGAAGTAGGCGGTGATGGTTAGGAAATTCAAAAAGCAAACACACCAACCGAGAAGCAGTCGGTGACGGTTCAGATGGACAACCAAACACATCATCTGAGAAGCAGGCGGTGATGGTTCGGAGATTCGAATAGCGAACACACCAACCGAGAGCTTGCCAGTGAGGGTCCAGAGGCGAATAAAAAAACACATCATCCGAGAAGCAGGCGGTGATGGTTCGGAAATCCTAAAAGCGAACATGCCAACCGAGAGGCAGTCGGTGACAGTCCTGGTGGAGGACAAACGAACACATCATCCAAGACGCAGGTAGTGATGGTTCAGAAACCCTAAATGCTAGCACTCCAATCGAGAGGCAGTCGGTTATGGTTTTGAAGGAGCACAAACGAACACATCACCCGAGAAGCCGGTAGTGATGGTTCGGAAGTTAGAAAAGCGAACACGCCAATCGAGAGGCAGTCAGTGACGGCTAGAGGAAGGACAATCGCACACATCATCCGAGAAGCTGTCGGTGATGGTTCGAAAGTTAGAAAAGCAAACACGCCAACCGAGAGGCTGTCGATGACTGTCCAAAAGGGGGACAAACGAACACATCATCCGAGAAGATGGTAGTGATGGTTCGAAAACCCAGAAAGTGAACACGCCAATCAAGAGGCAATCGATGGTGGTTCCGAAGGAGGAAAACAGAACCATCAACCGAGAAGGAGGCGGTGATGGTTCGGAAATCTAAAAAGCTAACACGCCAACCGAGAGGCAGTCGGTGACGGTCCAGAAGGAGGACAACCGAACACATCATTTAAGAAGTAGGCGGTGATGGTTTGGAAATACTAAAAGCGAACACGCCAACCGAGAGGTAGTCGGTGATGATTTAGAAGGAGCGCAAACGAACACATCATCCGAGAAGCAGGAGGTGGTGGTTCGGAAATCTGAAAAGCGGACACACCAACCGAGAGGAAGTCGGTCACGGTTCAAGAGGGTAACTGAACACAGCATCTGAGAAGGAGGCAGTGGTGGTTCAGAAATCCCAAATGCGAACACGCCAATCGAGAGGCAATCGATGACGGTTCTGAAGGATGATAACCAAACACATCATTCTAGAAGCAAGGGGTGATGGTTCAGAAATCCTAAAAGCGATCACGCCAACCGAGTGGATGTCAATGACGGTTCTGAATGAGCGCAAACAAACACATCTTCCGAGAAGCAGGCAGTGATGGTCCTGAAGGAGGACAACCGAACACATCATCTGAGAAGCTGGTGGTGGTGGTTTGGAAATCCAAAAGCGAACATGCCAACCGAAAGGTAGTCGGTGACTGTCCAAACGGAGGACAAACGACACATCATCCGAGAAGTTGGCGGTGATGGTTTGGAAATCTACAAAGCGAACATGCCTACCGAGAGGCAATCGGTGATGGTTCAGAAGGAGGAAAATCGAACAAATCAACCGAGAAGTAGGCGGTGTTGGTTCAAAAATCCAAAAAGCGAACACGCCCACCGAGATATAGTCGGTGACGGTCCAGGAAGAGGACAAACGAACACATAATTCGAGAAGCAGGCAGTGATGGTTCATAAATCTTAAAAGCAAACACGCTAACCAAGAGACAGTAGGTGACGGTTCAAAAGCAAGGCAAACGAACACATCATTCGAAAAGTAGGCGGTGATGGTTCCGAAATCCGAAAAGCGAACATGCCAACCGAGAGGTAGTCGGTGACGTTTCAAAATGACAGCCAAACACATCATCCGAGAAGCAGGCAGTGATGGTTCAGAGATTCGAAAAGCGAACACGCCAACCGAGAGGTAGTCGACGAGGGTCCAAATCAAGATAAAAGAACACATCATCCAAGAAGTAGGCGGTGATGGATCGAGAATTCTAAAAGCGAACAAGCCCACTGAGAGACAGTCGATGATGGTTCAAAAGGAGCACAAAAGACCACATCATCCGAGAAGTTGGCAGTGATGGTTCAAAAATCTGAAAAAGCGAACACGCCAACCGAGAGGCAATCGGTGACGGTCCTAGTGGTGGACAAACAAACACATCATCCGTGACACAGGCGGTGATGGTTCGGAAATCCTAAATGCGAACAGGCCAATCGAGAGGCAATCGGTGACAGTTCAGAAAGAGTGTAAATGAACACATCACCCGAGAAGCAGGCGGTGATGGTTCATAAATCCGAAAAGCGAACAAGCCAACCGAGAGGCAGTCGGTGACGGTCTAGAAGAAGGACAACCAAACACATCATTCCAGAAGCTATTGGTGATGGTTCGGAAATCCGAAAAGTGAACATGCCTACCGAGTGGCAATCGGTGACGGTTCAGCAAGAGGATAACCAAACACATCATTCGAGAAGCAGGCGGTGATGGTTTGGAAATCCAAAAAGAGAACACGCCATCTGAGTGGTTGTCGATGACAGTCCAGAAGGAGGACAAACGAACACATCATCCGAGAAGCAGGCAGTGATGGTTCAGAATTCTTGAAAGCGAACCCGCCAACCGAAAGGCAGTCGGTGACGGCTCGGAAGGAGAAAAACTGCACAAATAAACCAAGAAGGAGGCAGTGATGGTTTGAAAATCTGAAAAGCTAACACACCAATCGAGAGGCAGTCGGTGATGGTCTAGAAGGAGGACAACCGAACACATCATTTGAGAAGCAGGCAGTGATGGTTCTGATATCCTAAAGGTGAACACGGCGATCGAGTGGCAGTCGGTGTCGGTTCAAAAGGAGGGCAAACAAACACATCTTCCGAGAAGCTGGCAGTGATGGTTCGAAAATCCAAAAAGTGGACACACCAACCGAGAGGAAGTCAGTGACGGTTTAGAAGGGCAAACGAACACATCATTCGAGAAGCAGGCAGTGATGGTTCAGAAATCCAAAATGCGAACACGCCAATCGAGAGGCAATCAGTGACGGTCCCGAAAGACGATAAGCGAACACATCATCCGTGAAGCAGGCAGTGATGGTTCGGAAATCCTAAAAGCGAACAAGCCAACCGAGTGGAAGTCAGTGATGGTTCTGAAGCAGGCGGAAATCTAAAAAGCAAACACGCCAACCGAATGGCAGTCGGTGACGGTTCTGAAGGACAACGAACACATCATCTGAAAAGCAGGTGGTGATGGTTCCAAAAATTGAAAAGCGAACATGCCAACCAAGAGGCTGTCGGTGAGGGTTCAAATGGATAGCTGAACACATCATTTGAGACGAAGTCAGTGATGGCT
Organism: Posidonia australis; assembly: GCA_024699735.1. Lineage (NCBI taxonomy): Eukaryota > Viridiplantae > Streptophyta > Magnoliopsida > Alismatales > Posidoniaceae > Posidonia > Posidonia australis. The sequence continues at coordinate 10,800 of JAMKQA010010727.1, forward strand.
CGTAGATCCGAAAAGTGAACACGCGAACCAAGAAGTAGGTAGTGATGGTTTGGAAATTTGAAAAGCGAACACGGCAACCAAGAAGTAGGCAATGATGGTTCGAAAATTTGAAAAGCGAACATGCTAACCGAGAGGCTGATGGTGATGGTTCGGAAGGATAACAGAACACATCATCTAGGAAGTAGACGGTGATGGTTTGGAGATCCGTAAAGTGAACACGGCAACCGAGAGGATGTCTGTGAGGGTCCAGAATAGGATAAAAGAACACATCATCAGAGAAGCAGGAGGTGATGGTTCGAGAATCCTAAAAGCCAACACGCCATCGGAGAGGCAGTTGGTGACAGTTCAGAAGGAGCACGAACGAACACATCATCTGAGAAGTTGGCGGTGATGGTTCAAAAATTTGAAAAAGCAAACATGCCAACCAAGAGGTAGTTGGTGACAGTCTAGATGGAGGACAACCAAACACATCATCTGAGAAGTAGGCGGTGATGGTTCAGAAATCCTAAAAACGAACATGCCAACCGAGAGGCAGTCGGTGACGGTTCAGAAGGCGAGCAAAACGAACACATCATCTGAGAAGCAGGCGGTGATGGTTCACAAATCCAAAAAGTAGACACGCCAACCGAGAGGAAATGATGGTTCAGAAATCCCAAATGTGAAGGGCAACAGGACACATCATCCGAGAAGTAGGCAATGATGGTTCAAAAATCCCAAATGTGAACACGACAATCGAGAGGCTATCGGTGATGGTATCGAAGGACGATAAACGAAACATCATCTGAGATGTAGGCGGTGATGGTTCGGAAATCCTAAAAGCAAACATGCCAACCGAGTGGAAGTCAGTGACGGTTCTGAAGGAGCACAAACGAACACATCATTTGAGAAACAGGCAGTGTTGGTTCGGAAATCTGAAAAGCAAACACGCCAACCGAGAGGTAGTCGGTGACGATCCTCGAGGTGGACAAATGGACACATCATTCGAGAAGCAGGCAGTGATGGTTCGAAAATCATAAAAGCGAACACGTCAACCGAGAGGTAGTCGATGATGGTTCAGAAGGAGCACAAACGAACACATCATCCGAGATGCTGGTAGTGATGGTTCGGAAATCCAAAAAGCTAATACAACAACCATGAGGTAGTCGATGACGGTTTAGATGGACAACCAAACACATCATCCGAGAAGCAAGCAGTGATAGTTCAGAAATCTAGAAATGGCAACACGCCAACCGACAGGCAGTCGGTGATGGCACAGAAGGAGGATAAACGAATACATCATCCGAGAAGTAGGAGGTGATGGTTCGGAAATCCGAAAAGTTAACACGCCAACTAAGAGGTTGTCGGTGACGGTCCCCAATGATGACAGCCGAACACATCATCCGAGTAGTAGGCGGTGATGGTTTGGAAATCCGGAAAGCGAACATGCCAACCGAGTGGCAATTTGTGATGATCTAGAAGGAGGGCAACCAAACACATCATTCGAGAAGCAGGTAGTGATTGTTCAGAAATCCAAAATGCGAACATGACAACCTAGAGGCAGTCGGTGATGGTCTCAAAGGAGGATAAACGAACACATCATCCGCGAAGCAGGCGGTAATGGTTCGAAAATCCAAAAAGCAAACATGCCAACCGAGAGGCTGTCAATGATGGTCCAGAAGGATGACAGCCAAACACATCATTCTTGTAGTAGGCAGTGATGATTTGGAAATCCAAAAAGCGAACACGCAAACCGAGTGGCAATTTGTGACAGTCCAGAAGGAGGGCAACCGAACACATCATCCGAGAAGCAGACAGTGATGGTTCAAGAATCCAAAAAGCAAACATGCCAACCGAGAGGTAGTCGGTGACGGTCCAAGAGGAGGACAACCGAACACATCATCCAAGAAGCAGGCGGTGATGGTTTGGAAACTCAAAAAGCGAACACGCCAACTGGGAGGCAGTTGGTGACAGTCTAGAAGGAGGACAATCGAACACATCATCCGCGAAGTAGGCGATGATGGTTTGGAAATTCGAAGAGGCAGTCGGTGACGCTCCAGAAGGAGGACAACCGAACACATCATCCAAGAAGTAGGCGGTGATGGTTTGGAATTTTGAAAAGCAAACACACCAACTGGGAGGCAATCTGTGACGGTGCTGAAGGATGGCAACTGAACACATAATCCAAGAAGCAAGCAGTGATGGTTCGAAAATCCGAAAAGAAAACACGCCAACCGAAAGGCAGTCGATGATGATTTAGAAAGAGGATTAATAAACACATCATCCGAGAAGCAGGCGGTGATTGTTCGAAATTTCGGAAAGCAAACACGCCAACCAAGAGGTAGTTGGTAACTGTCCAGAGGATGGATAACCGAACACTTCATCCGAGAAGCAGGTGAAGATGGTTCGGAAAACCAAAAAGCAAACACGCCAACCATGGGGCAGTCGGTGATGGTTCAGAAGGAGGATAAACAAACACAACATCTGAGAAGCAGGCAGTGATGGTTCGAAAATCCGAAAAGCAAACAAACCAACCGAGAGGCCATTTATGATGGTTCAAGAAGGAGGACAACCATACACATCATCCGAGAAGATGGTGGTGATGGTTGGGAAATCCAAAAATCGAACACGCAAACCAAGTGGCTGTCGGTGACGGTTCAGAAGGAGGAAAAGTGTACAAGCCAATCGAGAGGCATTAATAACGGATCTGATGGAGGACAATAGAACACATCATCCAAGATGCAGTCAGTGATGGTTTAGAAATTCGAAAAGTGGACTCTCCAACTGATAGGCAGTCGGTGACGGTCAAGAAGGGGGATAAACGCACACATCATCCGAGAGACATGCGGTGATGGTTCGGAAATCCGAAAAGCGAACACGCCAACCGAGTGGTCGTCGATGACAATCTAGAATGAGGACAATTGAACACATCATCCAAGAATTAGGCTGTGATTGTTCAAATGGAGGACAATCAAACACATCATTCGAGAAGCAAGTAGTGCTAGTTCGAAAATCCGAAAAATGAACACGCCCACCGAGAGGTTGTCAGTGATGGTCCAGATGGTGGATAACCAAACACATCATCCACGAAGCAAGCGGTGATGGTTTGGAAATCTAAAAAGTGAACACGCCAACCGAGAGGCAGTCGATGATGGTCTAGAAGGAGGACAACCGAACACATCATTCGAGAAGTAGGCGGTGATGGTTTGGAAGTCCGGAAAGCAAACACGCCAACTAAGAGGCAATCGGTGATGGTCCTGATGGAGGGAAACCGAACACATCATTCGAGAAGCAGGCAGTGATGGTTTGGAAATCCAAAAAGCGAACATGGCAACCGAAAAGCAGTCGGTGACGATTCAGATGGAGGATTAATGAACACATTATTTGAGAAGCAGGCTATGATGGTTCGAAAATCCGAAAAGCAAACATGCCAACCGAAAGGTAGTTGGTAATGGTCCAGAGGAAGGACCATCGAACACATCATTTGAGAAGTTGTCGGTGCTGGTTCGGAAATCCGAAAAGCGAACAAGCCAACCGAGAGGCAGTCGGTGATGATTCAGCAGGAGAACAACCGAACACGTCATCCGAGAAGCAGTCAGTGATGGTTCAGAAATTCGAAAAGCAATCACGCCAACTGAGAGGCAGTCAGTGACATTCCAGAATGTGGATAAATGAACATATCATCTGTGAAGCCGATGGTGATGGTTCAGAAATCCAAAAAGCGAACATGCTAACCAAAAGGTAGTCAGTGACGTTCTAGTAGTAGGACAATCGAACACATCTTACGAGAAGCAGGCGGTGGTGGTTCAGAAATCCGAAAAGCGAACATGCCAACCGAGAGGCAGTTGGTGACAGTCCAAAAGGAGGGCAAACAAACGCATGATCCAATAAGCAAGCGGTGATGGTTCAGAAATCTAGAAAGCGAACACGCCAACCGGGAGGCAGTCCATGGTAGTTTTGATGGAGGAAAACCGAACACATCATCCGAGATGCAAGTGATGATGGTCAGGAAATTCGAAAAGCGAACATGCCAATCGAGTGACAGTCGGTGATGGTCTAGGTGGATGACAAACGAACTCATCCTCCAAGAAGCAAGTGGTGATGCTTCGGAAACCCATATAGCGAACATGCCAACCGAGAGGCAGTCAGTCATAGTTCAGCCAGAGGACAACCAAACACATCATCTGAGATGCAAGCAGTGATGGTTCGGAAACCCTAAATGCGAGCACGTCAATTGAGAGGTAGTCGGTGATGGTTCAGAAGGAGTGCAAACGAACACATCAGTCGAGAAGCAGGTAGTGATGGTTCAGAAATCTGAAAAGCAAACATGCCAACCGAGAGGCAGTCAGTGATGGTTTGGAGGAAGGACAACCGAACACATCATCTGATTAGTAGTCAGTGATGGTTCGGAAATCTGAAAAGCAAACACGCCAATCAAGAGGCATTCGGTCACGATTCCACTAGAGGACAACCAAAGACATCATCCGAGAAGCAAGCGGTGATGGTTCGGAAATGCGAAAAGTGAACACACCAACAGAGAGGCTGTCGATGACGATCCAGAAGATGGACAAACGAACACATCATCCAAGAAGATGGTGGTGATGGTTTAGAAATCCAGAAAGCAAACACGCCAACCGAGAGGCAGTCGACAATGGTTCAGAAGGAGGAAAACCGAACCTATCAACCCAGAAGGAGGCACTGATGGTTCGAAAATTCGAAAAGCAAACACGCCAACCGAGAGGCAGTCGGTGATGGTCCAGAAGGAGGACAATCAAACACATCATCTGAGAAGTAGGCGGTGATGGTTCGGAAATCCTAAAAGCAAACACGCCAACTGGGAGGCAGCCGATGACGGTTCAGAAGGAGGGCAAAAGATTACATCATTGGAGAAGCTGGTGGTGATGGTTCGAAAATCCAAAAGGCAGATAGGCCAACTGAGAGGAAGTCGATCACGGTTCAAAAGGGCAACAGAACACAGCATCTGAGAAGTAGGTAGTGGTGGTTCAGAAATCCCAAATGCAAACACGCCTATCGAGAGGCAATCGGTGACGGTCCCGAAGGACTATAAATGAACACATCATCCGAGAGGCAAGCGGTGATGGTTCAGAAGTCCTAAAAGCGAACACGCCAATTGAGTGGAAGTTGGTGACAGTTCTGAAGGAGGACAAACAAACAAATCAACCGAGATGCAGGCAGTGTTGGTTCGGAAATCTGAAAAGCAAGCACGCCAACCAAGAGGTAGTCGGTGATGGTCCAGGAGGAGGACAACTGAACACATCTTTCGAGAAGTTGACGGTTATGGTTCTGAAATCCGAAAAGCAAACACGCCAATGGAGAGGCAGTCGATGATGGTCTGGAGGAAGGAAAACCGAACACAACATCCGAGAAGCAGTCGGTGATGGTTTGGAATTCCGAAAAGCGAACATGCTAACCGAGAAGCAGTCGGTCACGATTCCACTAGAGGACAACCAAAGACATCATCCGAGAAGCAAGCAGTGATGGTTCAGAAATGCGAAAAGTGAACACGCCAACCGAGAGGCTGTCGATGACGATCCAGAAGGTGGACAAACGAACACTTCATCCAAGAAAATGGCGGTGATGGTTCAGAAATCTAGAAAGCGAACACGTCAACCGAGAGGCAGTCGGCGATGGTTTAGAAGGAGGAAAACCAAACTAATCAACCCAGAAGGAGGCATTGATGGTTCGGAAATCCAAAAAGCAAACAGGCCAACCGAGAGGCAGTCGGTGACGGTCTAGAAGGAGGACAATCGAACACACCATCTAAGAAGCAGGTGGTGATGGTTCGGAAACCCTAAAAGCAAACACGCCAATCGGGAGGCAGTCGGTGACGGTTCTGAAGGAGGGCAAATGAATACATCATCGTAGAAGCTGGCGATGATGGTTCGGAAATCCGAAAAGCGGACACACCAACCGAGACGAAGTCAGTCACGGTTCAAAAGGGCAACCGAACACAGCATCCAAGAGGCAAGCAGTGGTGGTTCAGAAATCCCAATTGCGAACACGCCTATCGAGAGGCAGTCGGTGACGGTCCCGAAGGACTATAAATGAACACGTCATCCGAGATGCAAGCGGTGATGGTTCAGAAGTCCTAAAAGCGAACACACCAACTGAGTGGAACTCGGTGACAGTTCTGATGGAGAACAAACAAACAAACCAACCAAGAAGCAGGCGGTGTTGGTTCGGAAATCTGAAAAGCAAGCACGCCAACCAAGAGGCAGTCGGTGATGGTCCAGGAGGAGGACAATTGAACACATCATCCGAGAAGCTGACGGTGATGGTTCAGAAATCTGAAAAGTGAACACACCAACCGAGAGGCAGTCAGTGATGGTCTAGAAGGAGGAAAAACGAACACATCATCCGAGAAGCAAGCAGTGATGGTTTGGAAATCCACAATGCGAACACGCTAATCGAGAGGTAATCAGTGACAGTTCAAAAGGAGAAAAACTGGACAAATCAGCAGAGAAGTAGGCAATGATGGTTCAAAAATCCGGAAAGCGAACACGCCAACCGAGAGACAGTCGGTGACAGTCCATGTGGAGGAGAAATGAACACATCATCTGAGAAGCGGGCGGTGATGGTTCAGAAATCCTAAAAGCAAACATGCCAACCCAGAGACAGTAGGTGACGGTTCAGAAGTTGGGCAAACAAACTCATCATTCGAGAAGCAGGCGTTGATGGTTCGGAAATTCGAAAGGCAAACACGCCAACCGAGAGGTAGTCGGTGACGGTTCAGATGGACAACTGAAGACATCATTCGAGAAGTAGGCAGTGATGGTTCAGAGATCCGAAAAGAGAACACGCCAACCGAGAGGTGGTCGGCGAGGGTCCAATGGAGGACAAAAGAACACATCATCCGAGAAGTAGGCAGTGATGGTTTGAAAATCCTAAAAGCGAACATGCCAACCGAGAGGCAGTCGGTGATGGTTCAGAAGGAGCACAAATGACCACATCATCTGAGATGTTGGCGGTGATGATTCGAAAAACCGAAAAAGCGAACACGCCAACCATGAGGCAGTCGGTGACGGTCCTGGTGGAGGACAAACGAACACATCATCCTAAATGCAGGCGGTGATGGTTCGAAAATCCTAAAAGTGAACATGCTAATCGAGAGGCAGTCGGCGATGGTTCAAAAGGAGCGCAAACGAACACATCACTCCAGAAGCAGGCGGTGATGGTTCAGAAATGCGAAAAGAGAACACGCCAACCGAGAGGCAGTCGATGATGGTCTAGACGAAGGGCAACCAAACACAGCATCCAAGACGCTGTTTGAAATCCGAAAAGCGAACACGCCAACCAAGAGGCAATCGATGACGGTTCAGCAGGAGGACAACCGAACACATCATCCGAGAAGCAGGCGGTGATGGTTCGGATATCCTAAAAGTGAACATGCCAACCGAGTGGCTTTCGATGACAGTCTAGAAAGTGACAAACAAACACATCATCCGAGACGCAGGTGGTGATGGTTCGGAAATCTAGAAAGCGAACACACCAACAAAGAGGCAGTCGGTGATGGTTAAGAAGGAGGAAAACCGAACAAATCAACCAAGAAGGAGGCGGTGATGGTTCGGAAATCCAAAAAGTGAACATGCCAACCGAGATGTAGTTGGTGATAGTCTAGATGGAGGACAACCGAACACAACATCTGAGAAGTAGGCGGTGATGGTTCAGAAATGCTAAAAATGAACATGCCAACCGAGAGGTAGTCGGTGATGGTTCAGAAGGAAGGCAAAACGAACACATCATCCGAGAAGCAGGCAGTGATGGTTCACAAATCCGAAAAGCAGACACGCCAACCGAGAGGAAGTTAGTCACAGCTCAAAAGGGCAATCATACACGTTATCCGAGAAGCAAGCAATGATGGTTCAGAAATCCCAAATGTGAACACGCCAATCGAGAGGCTATCGGTGACAATCCAGAAGGACGATAAACGAACACATCATCCGAGAAGCAGGCAGTGATAGTTCAAAAATCCTAAAAGCGAACATGCCAACCGAGTCGAAGTCAGTGACACTTCTAAAGGAGCACAAACGAACACATCATCTGAGAAGCAGGCGGTGTTGGTTTGAAAATCTGGAAAGCAAACACGCCATCCAATAGGCAATCGGTGACGATCCAGGAGGTGGACAAACGAACACATCATCCGAGAAGCAGGCGGTGAAGGTTCGGAAATCGTAAAAGCGAACACGCCAACCGAGAGGTATTCAATGACGGTTCAGAAGGAGCGCAAACAAACACATCATCCGAGATGCTGGCGGTGGTGGTTCGGAAATCCAAAAAGCGAACACGCTAACCAAGAGGTAGTCAATGACAGTTCAGATGGACAACCGAACACATCATCCGAGAAGCAAGAAGTGATGGTTCGAAAATCCAGAAATGGCAACATGCCAACCGAGAGGCAGTCGGTGACGGTCCGGAAGGAGGATAAACGAACACATCATCCGAGAAAGCGAACATGCCAACCTAGTGGCAATTTTTGACGGTCTAGAAGGAGGGCAACCGAACACATCATTCAATAAGTAGGCAGTGATGGTTCAGAAATCCAAAAAGCGAACTTGACAACCTAGAGGCAGTCGCTGACGGTCTCGAAGGAGGATAAACGAACACATCATCTGCGAATCAAACGGTAATGGTTCGAAAATCCGAAAAGCGAACATGCCAACCGAGAGGCTGTCAATGACAGTCCAGAAGGAGGACAACCGAACACATCATCTGAGTAGTAGGCAGTGATGGTTTGGAAATCCGAAAAGTGAACACGCCAACCAAGTGGCAATTTGTGATGGTCCAAAAGGAGGGCAACCGAACACATCATCCAAGAAGCAGGCAGTGATGGTTCAAAAATCCGAAAAGCCAACATGCCAACCGAGAGGCAGTCGGTGACGGTCCAGAAGGAGGACAACCGAACACATCATCCGAGAAGTAGGAGGTGATGGTTCGGAAACACGAAAGGCGAACACACCAACCGAGAGGCAGTTGGTGATTGTCTAGAGGGAGGACAATCGAACACATCATCCGCGAAGTAGGCAGTGATGGTTTGGAAATCTGAAGAGGTAGTTGGTGATGGTCCAGAAGGAGGATAACCGAACACATCATCTGAGAAGTAGGCAGTGATGGTATGGAAATCCGAAAAGCGAACACACCAACTGAGAGGCAATCTGTGACGGTTCTGAAGGAGGGAAACCGAACACATCATCCAAGAAGCAAGTAGTGATGGTTCGAAAATCTGAAAAGTGAACACTCCAACCAAAAGGCAGTCGATTGCGATTCAAAAAAAGGATTAACAAACACATCATCCGAGAAGCAGGTGGTGATGGTTAGAAAATCCGGAAAGTGAACACGCCAACCTAGAGGTAGTGGGTAACTGTCTAGAGGATGGACAACCGAACAAATCATCTGAGAAGCAGGCAAAGATGGTTCGGAAAAACAAAAAGCAAACACGCCAACCATGGGGCAGTCGGTGATGGTTCAGAAGGAGGACAAACGAACACAACATCCGAGAAGCGGGTAGTGACGGTTCGAAAATCCGAAAAGCGAACAAACCAATCGAGAGGTCATCTATGACGGTTCAGAATGAGGACAACCATACACACCATCCGAGAAGCAGGCGGTGATGGTTTGGAAATCAAAAAATCAAACATGCAAACCGATTGGTTGTCGGTGGCTGTTTAGAAGGAGGAAATGTGTACACGCCAATCGAGACGCATCAATAACAGATTTGAAGGCGGACAATAGAACACATCATCCAAGATGCAGTCGGTGATGGTTCAGAAATTCGAAAAGTGGACTCACCAACCAAGAGGCAGTCGATGATGGTCCAGAAGGGGGATAAACGAACACATCATCCGAGAGGCATGCAGTGATGGTTCGGAAATCCGAAAAGCGAACATGACAACCGAGAGGTAGTCGGTGACGGTCCAGAATGAGGACAACCAAACACATCATCCGAAAAGCAGGCTGTGATGGTTCAGAAAGAGGACAACCGAACACATCATTCGAGAAGCAGGCAGTGATGGTTCGAAAATCCGAAAAACGAACATGCCCACCGAGAGGATGTCAGTGACAGTCCAGATGGTGGATAACCAAACGCATCATCTGCGAAGAAGGTGGTGATGGTTTGGAAATCCGAAAAGTGAACACACCAACCGAGAGGCAGTCGGTGATGGTCCAAAAGGAGGACAACTGAACACATCATTCGAGAAGTAGGCGGTGATGGTTTGGAACACCGAAAAGCAAACATGCCAACTGAGAGGCAATCGTGACGGTACTGATGGAGGGCAATCAAACACATCATTCGAGAAACAGGCAGTGATGGTTTGGAAATTAGAAAAGCGAACACACCAATTGAAATGCAGTCGGTGCGGTTCAAAAGGAGGATTAATGAACACATTATTCGAGAAGCAGGCGGTGATGGTTCGAAAATCCGAAAAGCAAACATGCCAACCGAGAGGTAGTCGGTAATGGTCTAGAGGAAGGACAACCGAACACATCATTTGAGAAGTTGTCGGTGATGGTTCGAAAATCCAAAAAGCGAACAAGCCAACTGAGAGGCAGTCGGTGATGATTTAGCAAAAGGACAACCGAACACGTCATCCGAGAAGTAGTCAATGATGGTTCAGAAATTTGAAAAGCAATCACACCAACCGAGAGGCAGTCGGTGACGCTCCAAAATGTGGATAAATGAACATATCATCCGTGAAGTCGACGGTGATGGTTCGGAAATCCGAAAAGCGAACATGCCAACCGAAAGGCAATCGGTGACAATATAGTAGGAGGACAACCGAACACATCTTACGAGAAGCAGGCAGTGGTGGTTCAGAAATCCAAAAAAGAAAACATGCCAACCGAGAGGCAGTCGGTGACGGTCGAAAAGGAGGGCAAACTAACACATGATCCGATAAGTAAGTGGTGATGGTTCAAAAATCTAGAAAGCAAACACGCCAACTGAGAGGCTGTCTATGGCAGTCCTGATGGAGGAAAACCAAACACATCATCCGAGAAGCAAGTGATGATGGTCAGGAAATTCGAAAAGTGAACATGCCAACCGAGTGACAATCGATGACGGTCTTGGAGGAGGACAAACGAACACATCATCCAAGAAGCTAGTGGTGATGCTTCAGAAATCCAAATAGTGAACATGCCAACCGAGAGGCAGTCGGTGACGGTTCATAAGGAGGAAAAATGAACACATCATCCGAGAAGCATGTGGTGATGGTTCGGAAATTCGAAAAGAGGACACGCCAACCGAGAGGCAGTCGATGACAGTTCTGATGGATAACCAAACACATCATCGGAGATGCAGGCGGTGATGGTTCTAAAATCCGAAATGCAAACACACCAACCAAGAGGCAGTTGGTGACGGTCCAGAAGAAGGATAAACGAGCACATCATCCAAGAAGCAGGCGGTGATGGTTCGGAAATCCTAAAAGTGAACACGCCAACCAAGAGGCAGTCAGTGACCTTCCAGAAGGATGACAACCGAACACATCATCGAGAAGTTGGCAGTGATGGTTCGGAAACACGACAAGCGAACTTGCCAACCGAAAGGCAATCGGTGACGTTCTAGTAGGAGGATAACCAAACACATCTTACGAGAAGTAGGCAGTGGTGGTTCAGAAATCCGAAAAGCGAACATGCCAACCAAGAGGCAGTCGGTGACGGTCGAAAAGGAGGGCAAACTAACACATGATCCGATAAGCAAGCAGTGATGGTTCAGAAATCTAGAAAGCGAACACGCCAACTGAGAGGCAGTCTGTGGCAATTCTGATGGAGGAAAACCAAACACATCATCCGAAAAGCAAGTGATGAAGGTTAGGAAATTCAAAAAGTGAACATGTCAATCGAGTGACAATCGGTGACGGTCTAGGAGGAGGACAAACGAACATATCATCCAAGAAGCTAGTGGTGATGCTTCAGAAATCCAAATAGCGAACACGCCAACCGAGAGGCAGTCGGTGATGGTTCAGAAGGAGGACAAATGAACACATCATCCGAGAAGCAAGTGGTGATGGTTCCGAAATCTGAAAAGAGGACATGCCAACTGATAGGCAGTCGATGACGGTTCTGTTGGATAACCAAACACATCATCGGAGATGCAGGCGGTGATGGTTCGTAAATCTGAAATGCAAACACGCCAACCAAGAGGCGGTCGGTGACGGTCCAGAAGAAGGATAAACGAACACATCATCCGAGAAGCAGGCGGTGATGGTTCGGAAATCCTAAAAGTGAACACGCCAACCGAGAGGCAGTCGGTGACTATCCAGAAAGATGACAACCGCACACATCATCCCAGAAGCTGGCGGTGATGGTTCAGCAATGCAACAAGTGAACTTGCCAACCGAAAGGCAATTGGTGACGTTCTAGTAGGAGGACAACTGAACACATCTTACGAGAAGCAGGCAGTGATGGTTCAGAAATCCGAAAAGCAATCACGCCAACAGAGTGGTAGTCAGTGACTGTCCAAAAGGAGGACAACTGAATACATCATAACAGAGGCAGGCGGTGATGATTCGAAAATCTGAAAAGCAAACACGCCAACCGAGAGGCAGTCCATGTCGGTTCAGAAGGAGGATAAATGAACAGATCATCCGAGAAGCAAGCGGTGATGGTTTGGAAATCTGAAAAGCTAACGCGTCAACCGAAAGGCAGTCGGTGATTGTTTAGAACGAGGATAAAGGAACACATCATCCGAAAAGTAGGCAGTGATGGTTTGGAAATCCGTGAAGTGAACATGCCAACCGAGAGACTATTGATGACAGTCTAGAAGGACGACAACCGAACACATCAACCAAGAAGTAGGCGGTGATGGTTCGGAGATCCGAAAAGCTAACACACCAACCGAGAGGCAGTAGGTGACGATTCAAAAGGAGGATAAACGAACACATCATCTGAGAAGCAGGTGGTGTTGGTTCGGAAATCTGAGAAGTGAACACGCCAACTGAGAGGTTTTTGGTGACGGTCTGGATGGAGGATAATCGAACACATCATCCGAGAAGCGGACGATGATGGTTTGGAGATCCAAAAAGCGAACACGCCAACCGAGAGGTTGTCGGTGACAGTTCACAAGGAGGATAAATGAACACATCATCCGAGAAGCAGGAGTTGATGATTCCGAAATCTGAAAAGCGAACACGCCAATTGTGTGGCAGTCGGTGACGATTCGGAGGAGGATAGCCGAACACATCATTCGAGAAGCAAGCGATGATGGTTTGGAAACCTGAAATGCGAACATGCCAAACGTGAGGCAGTCAGTGACAGTTCTGATGGAGGACAACTAAACACATCATCCGAGAAGTAGGCAGTGATGGTTCAAAAATTCGAAACGTGGACACGCCAACCGAGAGGCAGTCGGTGATAGTTCGGAAGGCTAGATGCCAAAAGGGCAAATGACATAATACCGATATCATGAGAACAATTCCAAAAAGCTGCTGACATGCCCCTGGTATCAGAAAGCTAAGGATGTTGCTGAAACAAAGGAACTGAAGAATGTTGGGGGGCCCCAAATAACTGGTTTAGCCAACGAAAGTTCACCAAGGGGATCTTATTCGAGTACTAGTGCACCCTGCATCGTAGCTGCTGTGGGGAATATCAGTTGGAACAGCTACGTATCTGTTGTCTATGCCCAATGCCATTGCGAATTCAGAGTGTTTGTGACATGCCAACGATGCCCCAGATCTGATGCTTGACTCGTTGCAATGTCCTACTGTAGTTGTCGCTTTGTAGGAGCCACTATGTAGTGAATGTTACTTCTCTATGAGAATGTGCACTTGACCATCGTTTGGACAATAATTTGCACCAAGCGTTCTCAAAATAGTCCTCCATTCCACAAAGCATCTTACATGCCCCTAGTTGAAGGCTCTAGTTCAGTTACATAGTAAGTTGATGTTCTGTCAGGCACATGATATGTGACTTTCGACCAAAGAGAAGCTGACATGCCCCTAGTCGAAGATTCTGGTTCAATTACACTATAGCTGGTGCCTTATCAAGCACATGATATGTGACTTTTGACCAAAGGGCAGCTGAAATGCCCCTCGCTGAAGGTACTTGGCGAAAATTCTGTTGAACAAGTCCATATGCAAACAAAAAGAATTCATCAAAGCAAAACTGTGATGATTATGTGGTGGACTCTATTATTGTGAGCAACCTAAATAAAAAAAATGCATGTCTTGTTGATTATGTGTGATTTTAGTTGCTTTTTTATTGCTTTGCTTGTTCAATGAGTTCATTATCTAGATCGTTTCTGTTTGTCCTCAATTAGGTTGGAAAGTTGTATGCCTGTTAGAGGAGGAAGACACCTTCGACTCAGTTGACACTACAGAGATTTGCAAGTCATTGGTGGCTCTCACTGGGTAGTGGTGGCACTCAAACTCACTGTAAGGTAGCATAATGGACCTGGCTCCATGGCAAACTCTTTAAGGTCCTGCATCTACTTTTCTTTTTAATACCATTGACTTTTGTTTTACTCCCTCATAGACGTGTGGTTTCACTCTAACCTTGACTTGGAGTTAATAAGCGCACGATCAGTCCCTCAAAGATGTGATTTTACTAAGCGCATACTCCAACTCCTCTCTAAGGTACGGTAAGGGTAGCGCTACAACGCATGCCTCTCACTCTTGGGCTGACTTCTGTCTTCACCTTCTGTTTTCTAATTTCTTCTATGCCCATGCGAATGTGTGACCATGCCAGTGGAACCCTGCACAGCTCTCCTCTACCAGGTGAGTGGAAACACATGAGGTGACCTGATATGGTCACGACGAAGATGGTGAATCTAGACAAGAAAACTAGACTCGGAGACACCAAGGGAAGAGAAGAAAGGATAAGGAAAAGGGTTGCCACCTAGTCTTTTAATGGAAAGACGAGGAAAACCAAACACACAAGAAAAACAAGAAGCAAACGGGATGTAGAAAACAAGTGTGCTCCGTGCCTAATGGGTCTAATGCACAAATGAATGCGAGCTAGAGAAAGGGTAAGGATTTTGGTTACGCATAGGGAAGGGGTTAGGCACCCCCATGCGCTCGAGAAAAATCGATCTTTCAAGGTTTCCAACTTGTCTCATGGTCTAATGGATGTATGCTTGCTTGTTCTAAATGCGTATGCTAATGATGACTGGAGAAAACATGCCAAATCAAAGAAAGGAAATGAAATAAGGGGAAAAAGTTAATCCAATGGTCAAATGTAGGCATTAAGAATGCTGCTTTGTTGTATGCCCGTCGGTAATGAGGAAAATCATGAAAATCGAGAAATTCTCGTAAAGCGTCACACAAATCAGTAGAAACTCGAAGAAATCCGAGAAAATCAAATTGGAAAAATAATCCTCTGTTGTAAATATGTCTTGAATTATGTCTTTGTTTCAGGGTTAGTTTGGTCATTAGACCATTTAGGTGCCCTAGTATTTAAGAAGGCTAAGGCACAGAATATGTAACCTCTTTGGCATAATGTAGCC
>JAMKQA010010728.1:0-22139 GCA_024699735.1 Posidonia australis
GGTTTTATTTAATTGATTTGAAATTAGGGTTTTAAGTTTTAATTAGGGTTTATTTAGGGATTTTTGGATTAATTAGGGTTTATGGATTTATTAATTAGGATTTTTATGTTTATTTAGGGTTTTTGTGTTTATTTAGGGTTTTTTGGATTAATTAGGGATTTGGGTTTTTATTAATTAGGATTTTCAATGGATTTTAACTTTAGTTAGGGTTTTTAATTATTTATTTAGATTTTTAAGTGATTTAATTTGAATTAAGCTAGAATTAGGATTTTTGTCTTATTTAATTGATTTTAAATTGATTTAATTCCTTTTCACTTGATTAGGGTTTTGAATTTGATTAATTAGGGGTTTTGTTGGATTTTTAAGTTGATTTAAGTGGGTTTTAGATGGATTAGGGTTTTTATTTGCTTAATTAGGGTTTTATTGGATTTTGAAGTGTATTTAGGGTTTTATTTGTTTAATTAGGGTTTTATTGGATTTTAGGTGGATTTTAATTAGATTAAGTGGGTCGTAGGGTTTTATTTGTTTGATTTCAAGTTTAATTGGGTCAGGTGGGCTAGTGTGGGCCTGACTTAACTTGTGTGGGCTAGGATTTTGGTGGTTGCGACCAGAGCATCATCTGGAGGAGCTTGCTGCCAAATGACCTCAAAATTGGGGTGTCTACACTTAGGATATAAGGAGCCAACAACTCGCATCTCATCTGGACTTAAAGGAGTCACAAAGAATGGGATAAAGGCCGTTCCAAAGATACTAGGGAACAACGACTCGGATCTCCTCTAGGAACAGAAGTGTCACGAGGAAAGGGATAATGGTTGTTCCTAGGATACAAGGAAACAGCGACTCAAATCTCCACTCGGATCAGAGGAGTCTCGAGGAAAGGGATAAAGGCTGGTACTAGGATACAAGAAACCTACGACTCGGATCCCCTCCAAACTTAGAGGAGTCACTAAGAAAGTGATAAAGGCTATTCCAAGGATGCATGGAAATAGTGACTCAGATCTCCACTAGGATCAAATGAGTCACGAGTAAAAGGGTTAAAGGTTGTTCCTAGGGTAAAATGAAACAGTGACTCAGATCTCCACTGGGATCAGAGGAGTCTCGAGGAAAGGGATAAAGGTTGTTCCTTGGGTACAAGAAAACAGCGACTCAGATCTCCACTGGAATAAAAGGAGTCTTGAGGATAAGGATAAAGACTGTTCCTAAGATACAAGGAAATAGCGACTTGGATCTCCATTGGGATCCAAGGAGTCTCGAGAAAAGGGATAAAGGCTGGTCCTTGGATACAAGGAACCAGGGACTTGGATCTCGTTTGGACTTAGAGGAGTCAAGAGGAAAGGGATAACGGCTGTTCGTAGGATACAAGAAAACTGCGACTCGGATCTCGATTGGGATCAGTGGAGTCACGAGGAAAGGAATAAAGGTTGTTCCTAGGACAGAAGGAAACAACGACTCGGATCTCCACAGGGATTAGAGCAGTCTCAAGGAAGGGGATAAAGGTTGGTCTAGGATACAAGGAAACAACGACTCGGATCTCCACTGGGATTAGAGGATTCTCGAGGAAAGGGATAAAGGCTGGTCCTAGGATACAAGGAACCAGTGACTCGGTTCTCCTCCAGACTTAGAGGAGTCATGAGGAAAGGGATAAAGGCTGTTCCATGGATACAAGGAAACTACAACTCGGATCCCCATTGGGATTAAAGGAGCCTCGATGAAAGGGATAAAGGTTGTTCCTAGGATACAAAGAAACAGCGACTCGGATCTCTACTAGGATTTGAGGAGTCTTTAGAAAATAGATAAAGCCTGGTCCTAGGTTACAAGGAACTAGCGACTCGGATCTCATTTGGACTTGAAGGTTTGACAAGGAAAGGGATAAAGATTGTTCCTAGGATACGAGGAAATAGTGACTCGGATCTCCACTAGGATCAGAGGTGTCAAGAGGAAAGGGATAAAGGTTGTTCGTCGGATACAAGGAAACAACGACTCGGATCTCCACTAGGATTAGAGGACTCTTGAAGACAAGGATAAAGGTTGGTCCTAGGATACAAGGAACGAGCGCCTCGGATCTCCTCCGGACTTAGAGGAGTCACGAGGAATGAGATAAAAGCTATTCCTAGGATACAAGGATACAACGACTCAGATCTCCACTGGGATCAGAGTAGTCACGAGGAAAGAGATAAACGATGTTCCTAGGATACAAGGAAACAGCGACTCGGATCTCCACTGAGAA
The DNA here is from genome assembly GCA_024699735.1 of Posidonia australis. Classification (NCBI taxonomy): domain Eukaryota; kingdom Viridiplantae; phylum Streptophyta; class Magnoliopsida; order Alismatales; family Posidoniaceae; genus Posidonia; species Posidonia australis. Next base: position 2,228 of record JAMKQA010010728.1, read on the forward strand.
TAGAGGAGTCTCGCGAGAAGGTATAAAGGTTGTTTCTTGGATACAAGAAAACAATGACTTGGATCTCCACTGGGAGAAAAGGAGTCTCAAGAAAAGAGATAAAGGCAGTTCCTAGGATACAAGGAAACAATGACTCAGATCTCCATAGGGATCAAAGGAGTCTCGAGAAAAGGGATAAAGGCTGGTCCTTGGATATAAGTATCCACCAACTCCAATCTCCTCTAGACTTAGAGGAGTCACGAGGAAAGGGATGATGGCAATTCCTAAGATACAAGGAAACAGCGACTTGGATCTCCACTGGGATTAGGAGAGTCTCAAGGAAAGGGATAATGGCTATTCCTAGGACACAAGGAAATTGTAACTTGGATCTCCATTAGGATTTGGGGAGTCTTGAGATAAGGGATAAAGGCAGGTCCTAGGATACGAGGAACTAGCAACTTGGATCTCCTCCAGACTTAGAGGAGTCAGAACGAAAGGAATAAAGGTTGTTCCAAGGATATAAGGAAACAGTGACTCGGATCTCCAATGAAATCCGAGGAGCCTCGAGGAAAGGGATAAAGGCTGGTCCTAGGATACATGGAACCTGCGACTCGGATCTCCTCCGGACTTTGAGGAGTCATAAGGAAAGGGATAAAGGCTATTCCTAGGATACAAGGAAACAGCGACTCAAATCTCCACTCGAATTAGAGGAGTCTTGAGGAAAGGGTTAATGGTTGTTCATAAGATACATGAAAACATCGACTCGGATCTCCATTGGGATTAGAGCAGTCTCAAGAAAAGGGATAAAGGCTGGTTCTAGGATACAAGGAACCTGCAACTCAGATCTCATCCAGACATAGAGGAGTCACTAAGAAAGGGATAAAGGTTGTTCCTATGATATAAGGAAACAGTAACCCGGATCTCTACTGGGATCAGAGGAGTCTCGAGGAAAGGGATAAAGGCTGTTCCTAGGATACAAGGAAACAATGACTCAGATCTCCATTGGGATTAGAAGAGTCTCGTGAAAAGGGATAAAGGCTAGCCCTGGGGATACAAGGAACCAACAACTCAGATCTCCTCTGGACATAGATGAGTCACGAGGAAAGGGATAAAGGCTGTTCCTAGGATACATGGAAACAACGACTCAGATCTCCACTAGGATCATAAAAATCACGAGGACAGGGATAAAGGCAGTTTAGAGGATACAAGGAAACAATGAGTTGGATTTGCACTTGGATCAAAGGTGTCTCGAGGAAAGGGATAAAAGGTTGTCCTAGGATACAAGGAACCAGCGACTCGGTTCTCCTCCAGACATGGAGGAGTCATGAGGGAAGGGATAAAGGTTGTACCTAGGATACATGGAAACAACGACTCGAATCTCCACTAGGATTAGAGAAGTCTCGAGGAAAGGGATAAAGGTTGTTCCTAGGATACAAGGAAACAATGACTCAAATCTCTACTGGGATCAGAGGAGTCTCGAGAAAAGGGATAATGGTTGGTCCTAGGATTCATGGAACCAGCGACTCGTATCTCCTTCGGACTTAGAGGAGTCTCGAGGAAAGGGATAAAGGTTGTTACTAGGATACAAGGAAACAACGACTCAGTTCTCCACTAGGATTAGAGGAGTCTCGAGGAAAGGGATGAAGGTTGTTCCTAGGATACGAGGAAACAACATGTTGGATCTCCACTGGGATCAGAAGAGTGTCGAGAAATGGGATAAAGGCTGGTCCTAGGATACAAGGATCCAGTGACTCAGATCTCCTCCAGACTTGTGGGAGTTACGAGGAAAGTGATAAAGGTTGGTCCTAGGATACAAGGAACCAACGTCTCGGATTTCTTCCAAATCAGAGGAGTCATGAGGAAAAGATAGAGGTTGTTCCTAGGACACACGGAAACAATGACTCGGATCTCCAATGGGATCAGAGGAGTCTCGAGGAAAGGATAAATGCTGGTCCTAAGATATAAGGAGCTAGCGACTTGGATCTCCACTGGGATCAGAGGAGTCACGAGGAATGGGATAAAGGTTGGTCCTAGGGTATAAGAAACCAACGACTTGGATCTCCTGCAGATCTGAGGACTCACGAGGAAAGGATAAAGATTGTTCCTAGGATACAAGGAAACAGCGACTCGGATCTCTACTAGGACTTAGAGGAGTCTGTAGAAGAGCGATAGAGGTTGGTCCTAGGATTCAAGGAACCAACGACTAGGATCTCCACCAGATCAGAGGAGTCACGAGGAAATATATGAAAGTTATGTGCAAGTTGCTTGCTAACTAGGAGGTTTGTTCTTGTCTGTAGCTCGCCTGCTTCATTGTATGATTGCTCTGTCTGTTCACTTGATGCCATTGGTACTGTAGGACAATGATGGATAAATCATTGCTCAGATTTTGTACTGATGCAAGGGGCTTGACTAGATAAGGGTTTCACGAGGGCATTGTTTCCTCCTCGAATAGACAAACTTGCTAGATGATTGTTGACCACTGTAGGCCTGCTGTCATGTCACTAATTGACATCTACAGAGTTCATCTTTGGCACTAGATTGTCGACTTTGCTCTCACCTACTGATTAGGGGAGTACTGATATTCTGACTTTGCTCTGATCTCAGAGGCTCATGGTTGTGGTTGTCCTCGTTTTTTGCACTCGAGCTATGCAGCAGACAACATGTTCTAGACGAAGATACTGTCCCAAGAAGGGTCAACCAATAGGACAGCTGACATGCCCCTGGTTGACGGGGAAGGTTATCACCACACAGGTAGCTGACATGCCCATGGTGTACGGTATCCTTAGCTGGGTCTTTGGCCATGGAGTAGCTGACATGCCCCTGGTTTAGAACTCAGCGAGACCTTGCGAAGTGGACAAAAGATAATGTATGTAGGAATGATAGTGTTTTATTGCATCATCCCTCAGGATTTGGAATGCTAATGATGCCTACTATGAGAAAAGGAGATGACCTCGATTGACAAGACACTATCTAGATTTCTAGGCTACTGGTGGCTCTTCGGGATGGATGATTTAGTAAGTTAGGCTCCGTGCCAAACTCCTGGGGGCTTAGACCAACGTTTTTGACTTTGTCTTGTTTCTTTCTCCGTCCTAGGCTTGTTGGCTTGCTCTAACCCTGGCTTGGGGGTAATAGGCATCTGGATTTGAAGGGGTCTGCTAAAATTGTATGCAAGGGGTGGCTAGTCCCTTTGGTCGCTTGGATTTTTGGATGTTTGCTTCGATTCCTTCCCAATGTGAGTGATAGGGGTAAAGTTGGCCTACTTGCCTCTCTCTTTTAGGGCTAGCTTCTGTCTTTTAATTTCTCTTATGCCTTTGTGGATATGTTTATTTTTCTATTTTGGCTCATACTAATACTCGCCCTAAACATTTTATCTCCCTCTAGAGGTGTAAGTCCCTATGGGAGTTTAGACATTTCGCCTAACCATGGTTGGGTGGTGGCTCCCTCGCTCGCTAGAATGTCTAGGTAGTATCAACTGAGAGGTATAAACCCTTCTCAAGCAAGCTAGCTATTCCGATTTTTGTCATCAAGATGTGATGTTGATGCTTTTATGCATAGACGCATGCAGTTATTGATATGCTTAAATTACTGATGTGCACAAAAGTAAAAGCGCCAATGCTGTGAACTAGATGCACTTGGATTGCCTTTTATTTTAAAAATGTGCATGCATGATAGAGTAGTGGATGATGCATGATACGCCAAAGGATACTTTGCAAAGCGAGGATACACGCCTTCCGCTCATTAGTAGTACTTCTTCAAATAACATGTGTTGACTGGCTCCGGTAGCTCGACACTGTCCATATCTTCGAGGATTGCTGCGCCTCCTGAATAGACTTGCTTGATGATGTAGGGACCATGCCAGTTAGGTCAGAATTTGCCTCAACTGTCAGGAAGATGTATGGCTCGCAGAACTAGATCGCCAAGCACGAAGCTCCTAGGTCAGACTCTTTTTTGATATGACCTTGCCATTCTTGCTTGGTAGCAATGGCATTGTACATGGCTTCTAGTCTTCGCTCGTCAATCAAATTCAATTGGATGTATCTGTCCTCAAGCCATTTGGCTTCTTCTCGCTCGGCCTACCTCACGTTTCTAAGTGATCGGATCTCTACCTCAACTGGTAGGACTGCTTCCATGCCGTACACCAATGAGTAAGGTGTCTCTCCTGTTGATGTCCAGACCGAAGTTTTGTAGGCCCATAGCACGTAAGGAAGCTTTTTGTGCCAATCCATATGTGTCTTGGCGCTCTTCTTCAAGATATTGATTAAGTTTTATTTGCTGATTCCACGACACCGTTCATCTGTGGGCGGTACGAAGAAGATCTGTGATGTTTGATCTTGAGGCTTTGCAAATAATCCTCCAATCTCTAAGCTTTGAAATTCTTGCCATTGTATGAGATAATGGAGTGTGGCACCTCGTATTGGGCTATGATGTTGTTATTGATGAACTTTTCTGTGGCTACAGCTATGATGGTTTTGTAAGAGGCCGCTTCTACCCATTTGGTAAAGTAATCTATGGCCACCAGGATGTAGCTGTGACCATTGGATGAGGCCGAATGGATGGCTCCGATGACGTCTATTCCCCAAGTAGAGAAAGGCCATGGTAAAGACATGTTGTGCAGCTATTGAGGGGGGGCATGTATGAAGTTCCCATGGATCTGACAGTTTGGCATATGCGCACGAAATGACAGCAATCTGCCTCCATAGTTGACCAAAAGTCGCTGTGTAACATGATCTTCTTGGCTAACAGTACTCCATTATTGTGGGGGCCGCATGTCCCAGCATGGATCTGAAGCATCAAGATATCAACCTCCTTCTTGTCGACACACCGCAAAAGCATCTGGTTATATGATCTTTTGTACAGATGTCCTCTGCCCAACACATATCTTGACGCCAAGCGCGCCATGGTCTTTTTATCTGTTGGCGATGTGTCAGTTGGGAGATCGCTAAATTCCAGGAAGGTCTTGATGTCATGATGCCAGAGGAGCTCTGCTAACGGGTCCACTTCTTCTATGCTCATGCAATGGATGGGCTGCTCTGCTCCGGTGACCGATACATCGACTTTGCGCTCTTCAAGTATTGAGAGCCAAGAGGCAATGGTTGCTAGTGCATCTGCGTACGAATTTTTGGCTCTACTCGTGGAGGAAAAGCGCACTTTTTCAAACTCCTTGACGAGCTGTATGAGATATTTGTGATATGGCACGAGCTTTGGATCTTTGGTTTGCTATTCGCCATTGATTTAGGATATGACTAACATGGCATCCCAATGCACCTGTAGCTTCCGTGCGCCATGTTCCAATGCGATTTGCAGTCCCATGATGCAGGCCTCGTACTTAGCTTCATTGTTGGTGCACTCGAAAGTGAGCTTTCTAGAGGAGGGGATCATCTATCCCTATGGTGTCGACAACACCGCGTCAATTCCTTTACCCCTCTAGTTCACTGCTCCATCAAAGTATAGGAGCCACCGGGACCTGTCTTCTGGCTCCTCAGAGTCAGTATCCATCATGACGAACAAGATGTCTTCATCCGAGAACTATGTCTGCAATGGCTCATACTCTAGCAATGGTAGGTCAGCTAGATGGTCCGCTACCACCTGCCCTTTCATTGATTTCTGTGTGACAAATGTAATGTCGTACTGAGATAGCATTACCTGCCACTTCACGCATCATCTCACTAATGCCTGAGCCAAGAAAGGGCATGCCAGCACAAGTACTTCATGGGGTCATGCCAGCATAAGAGAAGGACCAGATACACCATCATATAGTGCCTGAGCCGTTGGGTGGCCCAGACAAGGGATAGACAAATATTCTTGATGGGAATGTACTTGGCTTCACAGTCGTCGGATTTCTTGCTCAGGTAGTAGATGGCTCTCTCCCCATGTCCTATCTCATCGTGTTGCCCAACGACTACGCCTATGGAGTGCTGGGTAGTGGAGAGATAAAGTAGTAGAGGTCATCCTAGTGTGGGTGGAACTAGGACGGGAGGTTTTGTAAGGAGCTACTTGATTTTGTTGAATGCATCTTAAGATTCCTCATTCCAATGGATCTATGCATTCTTTCTTAACAACTTGAAGATATGCTCATAGATGGGGGCAAGCTGCGCTATGAACCGACTGATATACTGTAATTGGCCCAATAAGCTCTGAACTTCTTTCTTAAATGTAGGGGGAGGCATATCGATGATGGCTCTTGCTTTACTAGGGTCAACCTCGATTCCCCTTTGACTGACAATGTATCCCAGAGGTTTGCCAGAAGACACCCCGAATATGCATTTGTTGGGGTTAAGACGGAGCTTGTACTTTCTAAGGCGATCAAATAGCTTTCTCAAATAGGCCAGGTGCTCCTCAGGCTCTTTCAACTTGGCAATCATATCATCTACATAGACCTCTAATTCCTGATGCATGAGGTCGTGGAAAAGTGCAGTCATTGCCCTTTGATAAGTTGCACCAGCACTCTTGAGCCCAAATGACATTACACGGTAACAGAAAACTCCCTAGGGGATGATGAAGGATGTCTTCTCCATATCCTCCTCGAGCGTTTTGATCTGGTTGTACCCCGAGAAACCATCCATGAATGATGGCATTTTGTGTTCGGCTATGTTGTCTCTAAAGTCGCCTACGTTTCCCATCTTTTTTTGGCACTAGGACAACATTTGCTAACCATTCTGGGTACAACACAACCTTGCGAAAGTTCACTTTGTGCTACTTCATGATTTCCTCCTTGAGCTTAAAGATCCATTAAGGTCACCATCTCCTGAGTTTTTGCTTAACGGGCCTCTCATTAGCCTTTAAGGGTAACTTATGTACCACCACTTTGACATCTAGACCAACCATGTTGTTGTAACTTCAGGCAAAGACATCTGTGTATTCCTTCAGAAATGTTATGAAATCTGCCTTGGCCTGTGGTGATAGCTTAGCACTGATGAGTACCTCCATGACATCTTCGATTGTGCCAATGTTGACCTGTTCGGTTTCTTCCTCGACATGCATATTTAGGCTGTCTGGATCATTGTCGTAGGGCTGGAATTCGGGTGCCTCACTATCTTCATCCGTGTCATCATCCTCTTCCTCATAAGCAATCAACTCTGATATGATTTCTTCTTTGAAAGTTCTGTCGGTGACATCAAAGGAGAGGATGTGCTTTGATTTCTGCCCCTGGTGATTCTTTAGGATGGTCACATTGACTTTGGAGTTCTTGTATCTACACTGTGTGACTTTTGGCTCTTTAATAGTGGGCTCTGGTGATTGGCCAGGTTGCTCTGTTTCCTTAGCTTCTGATACTATTTTTTGATTTTTCTAATTTTTTTGGGTTTTCTGGATTTTTTTATTTTTTTGGATTTTCTGTAGTATATACAAGTGGTGCTACTGACTGGCTGTTGTCCTACTACTAACCGATGGGAGTGATGCCGCCTCGTTTCCCTCCTGAGCTTAAATCAAGGTCTTTTTTTTTTGACCCTCACTTTGCTTAAGGTGAGGCTTCAACTGCATATACCATCTAGACCAGCCTCCCTGCTCCAAAGAGATTAACTCTAATGGTCTAGTGAGTTCTGGTTGTGACTTAGCCAGGACCATGATGGATGAGCGGTCCGGCTGTTGGTGGGGAATTGCTGGCTCTAATTCTGAGGCCTTTGACTTTCCTCTCCTCAGCCTTTGATGCTCAGCTGCGTCATCGGTCGATGCTGACAACTGCTCTTGGAACAACAGCACTAGGTCACTGACTTGACCACTCGACTAGCCTGCCCTTTCGACTGTCTCATCTCCTACCGTGATGCAATCAAAATACTGGACAGTGCCCTATTCTACAACTATCTTATCTTAACTGTGGTCCTCTGCTGGTTGGATCTGAGATCGCTGTAAACAATGTCCAAAACTGACTAACTGCACTGATGGATCTATTGATGCCACTACTTGCAGAGCTATCGCTGGGGGGCTTGCTTTTGGGGCGGTGGCTAATGTCGTCAAAGTGCCTACTATCGGTTGAGACTGTGGCTACACCATCTAGTGTCGGCTCCTCTTTGTAGTGGCCTGGCTCTAATTGGGATGGAGTATCCTTGGACTAACAAAGCTGGTGAGATCCGACAAAATAAAAATCTTCTTGTACCTCCTGGTGCGCATATATTCGTCTTTGTGCGACTGCCACTCGTATCCCAGACCCTCGAACTCTTCCCTTTCCTCTGCTTGGATGGGCTCTGAGATTCCCTGGCCATGTCGTTCGAGTGGTGTCCCCTTCTTGTATCCCCATTTGCGACATATGTTTTCGATCATCCGAAGGGAATTACCACGAACGGTTAGGTAACTAACACACTCTAGAGCCAGAATGTAATTGATAGGCTCGAAGCGATTGATGACGTCAGACGGCTTAGGGTCAAAGTGGACGGTCTGGAGGGAGACAGCGGAGACCGACTCGACCTTTCTTGGTCAAGATCTTCTGCCATGACAACCACTACGTCGTTGCCCTAGTGGAACTTAACCATATGGTGGAGGTCGAGGGGATCACCTGATGCTTGTGCAGCCAAGGGCGCCCAAGCAGAAGATTAAAAGAGGGCTCCAGATCAACAATATAGAATTCGACGTCGAAGACTATGGCCCTATATTGAGAGGAATAAGCAGCATCCCGAGCGTGTCATGATGCATGTTATCAAAAGCTGTGATTCCCTTCATGGCTGGTATGATATCCCCGGCTTTGAATCCGATCTTGTTTGCTATGCGCAAAGGGCAGACATTAAGGCCTGTGCTGTTATCAACCAGAGTGAGGGGAATTCAGAAGCTCTGATACTGTGCCGTAATGAATAGAGGCTGGTTATGATTGACTCCTGCTAGAGGCAATTCCTTGCTGGAAAAGGAAATGACATGGGGCTCTGCAATCATGCCCACCATATTCTCAAGAGCGGACAGTTCTATGGTGGGGGAGACGTGAGTAGCCTGAAAGACCCTGAGGAAGGCCTCTCGATGTTCTGCAGAAGTATGGATGAGATCCCAAATGGAGATATCAGCCTTAACCTTCTTCAGTTGAGATGTGATGTTGGCAGAGGGCTGCTCCTACCTGGTCGAAGAGGTAGGGACTGAACCAGGGACCGCCCTAGAAGGTTGAGTAGCAAGTTGAAGATGGGATGACGCTGGACGGGCAGGCTGGGCTAATAGGGCTGGTGGCTTATACACCCTCATTGACCTGGTGACTTCTACACACATTTCTGTGGCATAATCAAAGGGTACATGGTGAGTGTCCCTTATCAAGTGGACGACAAGAGGGGTACGTGTCGCCAGCTCTAGCGGTGCTTACAACGAACTGACAGAAAGTTGGTCTGGCTGGAGAGGGTGTTGGATAGGATGTTGTATAAGAGGATGTTGGACAGAATGTTGGACAGGAGACTGGCCAGGATGCTGGAATGGAGATTGGGCAGGACGACTAGGCATGGGTAGGGCTAGTAAGCAAATGGGTGACCCATAGTGCGTAGTCGGTGGTGCAGCGGTACGCTCTGCCCTCGCAGTCAGTCATTTCATGTGGACTGCTGACTCGAACCCGACACGACTCAAATGATAGAGATGAGTAGGGAAAGGCTCATCAACAGTGTGAATTAGATCAAAGGGGTCTACTACGGACGTCGTAGACCCAGAAGCAGAATGGAAATGGATTCCTGATGTCCCAACGCCTGCTGAGTTGTTATGCGTAGGCATGGGCTGGTTGACAATGTTGGGGTAGGCTGGCAGTGCTTCTGCATGTAGAGCCAGTGGTGTAGGTGCAGTGTGTGCCTCCTGAGTGTCGATGATGATGACCGTGCGGTCAATCAAATCCTGAATGGCACTCTGAAGGACCATGCAATTGTCTGTCGAATGACCCGCGCAGCGGTGGAAATTGCAATGGAGGCTCGTGTTGTACCACCCGAATAGAGGGTTTGGTGGGGTTGGGCCTCCAGGAGATTTATGAGTGACACCACCTTAGGGAGGATGGCGCTCAGTGGTTCAACAAGTGGGGTGTACTACCTTGTAGCATGCTAAGGCCTTCTTCGCCTTGGATGGGGTCCTTCCTAGATTGGTGCCGCAGGATACACCAACTGGGCGGTGGTGGTGATCTGTGGTGTGTGCAGTGCCCAAGGTGTAGGTGCATAGACTAACTGATTCGGGCCTGGTTGATTCACCACATTGACAGGGATGGTGGGTGACCTACGTATGCGACGGCTGGTTTAGGAGGATCCCACCTCTTAGGGTAACTGGTGCCAGTGCTACTACTTGCATGGTGAACCGGGGATGCGGCTTGTTTGGCAAAAGTAGCGAGTGCAGGGAAGCTGCCACTACGGAAGGATCTCTCTGCACGCGCACTCGCCTGAATCAAAGAGGGGAAGGTGATGACAGGTTGAATGCTCAATAGAGCCCCGACATCTGGCTACACACCTCCGATAATAATTTCAATAGACTCCTCGTCAGAGGGTCTATCTCTCACCTATGATGCAAGGGCACACCAGCGGTTGACGTACTCTCCAAATGGCTCGTGGGGCTTCTGTCTTGTGGCGACAAGATCCTCCCTCTTTTGGACTGAGTCGAGATTGAAGGCATATTGGTCCATGAACGCCTGCGAGAGGTCGTTCCAAGTCTTGATCGAGCCCATGTCGAGCGACGTGAACCACTTGAGGGCAGGACCAGTGAGACTCTTCTAGAAGAGGTGGATCAGCAGCCTCTCGTCAGTTTGGAGTTGAGCGAGATCTTCGCAATATGCTCTAAGATGTGAAATGAGGCAACCCTTACCGTTGTACTTCTCGAAGTCCGGGATCTAAAAATACGGTGGGAGTGTCGCCTTTGAGAAGTAATAGAGGTCCCATAATCTATAGGGTTGGCGATCGCTTCCCCACACTTTTCAAAGTGCTCTCTCTAGGTCACCCACCCTAGTGTGGAGGGTATCTAGAGCTGCTGCCGACAAAGGTGATGCAGCAGGGGGAACAACCGCATATGTTGTGTGGGTCGCACCTAAGTGCTCTTCCGGGTTTGCCATCATGCCACCTGGTGTCGAGGCATGATGGCTAGCATATCCGTGCCGAAGTGCTAGATGTGATTGTGGAAGTGAATGTGCCTGATCCTGATGGTGTGTGAGAGGAGGATGAGTGGAGGGCTATGTGAGGATTGACTATTTGGGTTTGCCATCATGCCACCTGAGCCTATCACAGGATCCCTTCTTTTTTTATTCCCATTGCTAAAGTGAGGATTGAACTGGTAGTACCGCATAGACCCACCTCCTGGCTGTTGGAAGATTAACTCCCTTGGTCTAGTGTGTGTTGGCTTTGATTCTTCAAGGACCATGATGAAAGACTAGTTTGACTGATTTGACTAGGTTGTCTTTAGCTTTGTAATGATTGCTTTTCCTTTTCTAAGTCTGAGCTCTTCTTCTGCATCCTTCGTTAGTGTTGCTAGCCACTCTTGGAACAGAATTTCTAGATCACTGAGCTTGCTATTGACCTGTGCCTCTATTGCTTCCCCCTCCTCCACAATAGAGGCGAGATCTACATACGCTAGTTGTTTCCTGCAACTCTAGCTCAATTGCTTCATCACTTCTGGTGACGCTTCACGCCACTAACTGCACTGGAAATTAAGGAACAAATTCTGGGGAGCACACCCATTGATTTTGGGGTAGAACAAATGTAGCTACCAAATGTACTAGCTGAGCTGATAGCTGGATGGCTGTACTTGTTGACGCATCTTCTAGTGAGATATGTGGTGGATTTACAGATAGTATTGTGTAGGGTGATGATGAGATTAGACTTGCTAAGGTAGATAGAGGATGTGCCAATAGAACCATTGATACTGTTGATGATGCTGACCAAACTACAGTAGTGGTTGACATGATTGACTGAACCATTGGTGGTGAGGCTAACCATCGTGTCAATGCTAGTAATCCCACGAATGTGCTTGTGGGTGATTCTGTTTGTGCTATGTGCTAACTAGAAACTGTTGTGACCACTAACTGAGAAGCTGGTGGGGCTCCAAATAGGACTGCCACTATTAATGCTACGGTAGGAGCTATTGTGTAATTTACTATTGAATCAGTATATGGTAGTGTGAGTCCTACTGATCCTGACAACATTGGAGATTTTTGAACTTCTCCTCCTACCTTTCCCAAGCTTTCCTCATCTAAGTGGTCTTCTTCCAAATAATAGTCTTCCATGCAAACCAACTTTGATGCATTGATTGATTCATGCTACTGTGGTGCTATCTCTGTAATGACGTGACTTTGGTTGGGGTCCAAGATGCCTATGCTAACAAAGTTATATAAATCACGAGGAATGAAAAGTTTCTTAGACTTACACGAGCACTAGAGTCTATCTTAAGGTTGCCATTGCTATCCAAGTCCTTTGAACTCCCTCCTTTCTTCAGTAATGATGGGTTCGACAATCCCTTGGCAGTATCGCCCAAGAGGTGCTCCTTTTTAATACCCCCATCGTTGACAAAGGTTCTCAACCATCACAAGAGGACAACCATGAATGGCCAAGTGACTAGCATGCTCGAGGATAGGAACAAAATTAACCAGCTCAAACTGGTTAACACGATCAAGTACATCGGAAGGCTTTGGATCGAAGTTGACAGTTTGGGGGGAAACTGAAGAAATAGCCTTTATCTTGTCCTTCTAAAAGTTCTTTGCCATAACAACAACAACATCGTTGTCCTAGAGGAATTTGATCATACGGTGCAGGGTTGAAGGGATAACTTGAGGTGTGTGGAGCCATGGGTGCCCAAGCAGAAGATTGAAGGAGGGCTCGAGATCAACAATGTAGAATTCTACATCGAACTATTCCAAAACAACCACCAAGGGAACAATCAAGATATCCAATGCATCATGGCGAGTATTATTGAAAGCTGTCATTCCTTTTACTATTGGGGTAATGTCTTCGGATAGGAATTTGTGTTGACTTGCGGTTCATAAGGCGTAGACATTTAGACCTGCACCATTATCCACCAGCGTAAGCGGGATGCGGAAACTTTTATACTACAGAGTGATGAAAAGGGGCTGATTATGATTAGTCCCTGCCAAGGGTAACTACCAATTGGAAAAAGAGATTATTTGCATCTCCATGATCATACATACCATATTTTCCAAGGTTGTAGGTTCCATTGTATAGGAGACATGGGCTGTTTGGAAGACTCTACAGAAAGCCTCATGGTGTTTAGTAGAAGTATGAATCAGGTCCCAAATCAACATATTAGCCTTAACCTTCTTTAGTTATGAAGTTATGTCCACTATAAGTTGGTCATTTTTTGTGGTGGTTGTGGTGGATTTGGGTGGGATTTCATCTATAGCTGGCTTAGGGGACTGGCTCTCTAGTTGTTGTGGCATAGATGTTGAGCGGCTAGGTTTAGGTGCTAGGACTAGAGGCTTGTTTATTGTAACATCTGTAAAATTCATTTTGTAATTCTTTACATTTTAATGAATTTATTCCTAGACGGGTGTTACTGTTTCAAGGCTCGTTTGTATGATTTTGTGCTTTTGGGCTTGGGCCTTGTGTGTTGACTTCTGTTTGTATATCCCTATACATGGTTGGCACAATGCATTGTGGCACTGTGAGTGTGGGGCCTGAGTGTCTGTCCATGTGGGGCCTGCGCTCGTGGGCCGATTGGTGGGAGTGAGTTGGTGGTGTGAGTTTGGTTTGCTCGTGCGTTTCGTGGGTAGGCAAGATGTGTAGTTCAGCACGCGTTCAGCTACCACCTTGCATGGCTTTATAAGCTCATGCATGCGCGACCTCGACCAGCTCACCCTTCCTCTCCTCTGCTTTCCCCCTTGCTTCCTGTTCCGAGCATGCAACCTCTTTTCCTCTCCCTCCCCTTCCACTCATTTCCCTTCCCTCCACACACTCCCCTTTTCTCGTCTCCCTCTCACTCTCCCTCCCCTATTTCTCCTCCCCACATCATCCCCTTTGTTTGATGTGCTCACGGGACAATGGAGGCGTGCGGTGGCTCATGGCGGCGTGTGGAGCTCTGGTGGTGTGCCGCTGTGGTCGTGTGAGCCCCGATGAGGGTCATGGTCACTTGAGTCGATTGGAGAATCATCAGAGCGTTTCTCAAGTACGCATCTCCAACCCCTATAATAGAGAGCATAAAAATGGTAGAAATTGTTAGGATTGTATAAAATCTAGGTAAATTTACATTCCTAGAATTTATTGTGAATTTATGAGACTTTATGGTGGATTTATGGGCATTTATGTCGGTGGTTGTGTTTTGGGTAGTTTTGACCGTTATGCATTTGCGATTTTATATCTTGATGCATGGTGAATGGATTTTGGTTTTGCTTGTTGGGTTTTGGAGTAGACTTGGGGGTCTACATCTTATGTTTTATGTGAGATTTTTGGTGGTTGTTTGGAGGGTCTGATCGAAGCTCCCACTTTGGGTGATTTCAAATAGTAAGGTTTGGGTCGTTTTTTGTTTTTCGCAGAAAACGATATACCGAACGATTTTAGTGTGCCATTTTTTTGTCAATTTAGGTCCTTTGGTCGAAATTCGGTCGTCTGATTTTGGACGGTCGACCAAATCAATGGATTTCGATCGACCGAACCATTTTCGATATACCGATTTTGGCCAGAGTGTTGACTGTTGACCTGATTTGGTCGACCAACCCAAATCGGTCTACCAAATAAGGGATTTTTTTCATACTGAATCTGTTTTTGGCATGTCGAATCAGGGCCCAAATATGTTTATAAAATATGATTTTCAAGGGTTTTTCGGATTAGTTTGTTTTGTCCCATTGAGATGGGATTATGGGTCATCAGTGGTGGTCCCTTGCGACACCTGATGTGTTGTGTTGCCGAGGTTTTAGAAGGATTTCCAAAGATATAAAATGGTTTTGAAAATGATTTCAAAGAGATGAGTTGGTAGATTTGGAAAAGGATTTTCTTGATTTTTCTGTGTATGTGCCGAGATAGTGTAGGATTGTGTCGTCGAGACCAGGGAATGTGACGACATTCTCGGGTGGTCGGGCGTGAGTCCTTAGTCGAGGTTGGGGGGCGGAGATACCTGAGGCTGAGGGGCATCGAGTCCTGGAGGTACGAGACTCCTTGACTGTCATCTCAAGGCTAGGGTTGTGGTCAGTGGGTTGAGGTGTCTTGTGGCATGACGGGGAGGTATGATACTCCTGTTGTCGTTGTGAGCACTGAGGCTCGGGTGTTGCCAGGTGTGGAGGTATGACTCTCCCTCCTAAGCATTGTGTGTGGAGGAAGCAGTGAGGAGGCATACCCTATGATGGCTAGTGTGGGTGGGACACGTGCCCTATAGCTGGTAGCGTCCTGAAAGATAGGACGGCCTTCCCATGGAGGGGTTGGCTTTGTGAGGGTTCTTCAGGTGGGAAAATCGCAAGACCACGTAGGTCCTGCACAAGGTGGCATGTCCTGGTAGTGTAGACTCCATTGGTTGCTCTTCGGTGGGCTGTTTGCGGCCAAGGATTGGTTGCCTAGTGTCGAGCTTCCTATCTCACTATGTGTGGTTTTGGCCATTGAGGGCCTTTGCTTGTTGTTTTGGGCTAGTAGAGCCCTGGTTGTGGTTTTGGCTAGTGTGGGCCTGATTTGTGGGGTTTTAGAGAAATGATTTGTGAAATAAATTTAAAAGAAAATTAATTATGATTTTCTTTTTGCAGTTTTCTTCGGGTGCGTACTAGGTAACCTCTATCACTCATGCATTTTCCATGTGGTTTTGGCTTATAGCTGCAAACATGCGGTTGGTTTAGCGTAGTGCATATAGTTTGGAGTCTTGTAGCCGCCCACACAGGTTCTTAGTAGTTTGATATATTTTCTCTTTAGCTTTAATTTTCCCATAGTTTAAATTGTTTTAAATTATTTTGGAAAATGTGGGGCATTACATATATCCTACCTAATTGTGTAAACCCTACACACATTTCTTTGGCATAGCTATGGGGTACGCGATGGGTGTCCTGAGTCATGTTCATGACTACAGGAGTACAAGCTTGCTGCTTTAGATGGGCCATAGGTGGTGTGATAGATGATATTGTGGGAGAGGTTGGTGTTGAGGTGGACTAGGTTAGTACTGGCTCTGGTTTTGGTCTTGATAATAGGCAAATTGGTGGTGATAGGGATTGTACGATGGGTTGTGCGACTATGTGACCCAGCTTGGCGGTCAACTGGATCATGTTGATTGTTAAGCTAGATCCATCCAAAAAAGATTGATAAGGTTGATACAAAAATGATGTAGAAACATCATGAATCAAGAGATTAGGGTCTATGGGGAAGTGACAAACCCGATGGGAGAAATAGAATGGATTCCTAAAGTTCCGGAAGCTCTTCAGCTCGAATGCTCAAGCAAGGGAATTACACTAGGATGTGTAGGTATTAGCACTGGTGTTGCTGATGTGGCTGGTACAAACTCTACCTCTTAGGTGTTGATAATAATGACCTTCTAATCAATCAGATCTTGAATGGCGTTCCAAAGTGTGAAATAGTTATCCATAGAATGTCCCAGACTCTATGGTAACTACCCTACAAGTTCGCTTTATAGCATAGTAGAAGACAATTCAGTAGAGGACAAACTTTTGGAAGCTTTAATAACGACACGACCTCAGGGAGGACAGTGCTCAGAGATTACATGTGGAGTATAGTCTTGCTCGGGGCACCGAGGCTGTCTTTGCCTTGGGTGTTGTCCTTGCCTTGCTAGTATAGGAGGACACATTGGCTTGGCGATGGTGGTGATGTGCAATGTGCGAGGTGTCCTTGGTGCTGGAGTGTAAACTACCTGATTTTGAACAAGCAGATTCACCACATTAATAGGCACGATTGGGGACCCAATGTACACCACAGAGTTCTTGAGAGGATCCTTCCACTTGGAGTAATTGGCATTAGAGCCAGTGTTGTTGTTGCTGGTGTCGGTGTTATAGCTAGATGTGGTCGCTTGTTTTGCAAATGTGGTGAGGGTGGGAAAGTTGTCGCTTAGTAGTGTGCTCTCAATGCAAGCACTTGCTCAAATTAGGGATGCAAATGTTGTGATAGGCTGAATGCATGCTAAGTAGAGCCCCAGTGGTTGATTGTGCTCTGCGAATAATCATCTCGATAGACTCCATGTCGGAGGGACTATCATGAACCTATGAAGCTAGGGCACGCTAGTGCCTGACATACTCCTTAAATGGCTCGTGGGGTTTCTACTTAGTTGCTGCTAGATCGTTGTGCTTTGGGACCATGTCAAGTTTAACGGAGTACTGCTCCAAGAATGACTGACTAAGGTCATTCCAGGTCTTAATCGTAGCCATGTCCAAAGTGATAAACAACTTTAAGGCAGGACTAGTAAGACACTTCTGGAAGAAGTGGGTCAGCAACCTCTCATCAGCCTAAAGCAAAGCAAGGTCTCTACAGTACGCCCTCAGATGAGATATGGGGCAGCCTTTGTCAATGTACTTCTCTAAGTTTGGGTTATGGAAGTTCAGTAGGAGAGTAGACTCTGGGAAGTAACAAAGGTCCCGAAAATGTCAAGGCGGGTGGTCCCCACCCTACATTACACATAGTGCTCTTTCTAGATCACTCATCCTAGTGAGGAGAGCATCTAGGTCGCTATTGTCGAAGAAGGTGCAACTAAGGTGGGTCCGACGTACACCATATGAGTCGCACCAAGGTACTCATCCGGATCTACCATCTCGCCACCTGGTGTAATGGCGAGACAACCGACATACCTGTGCATAGGTGTAGAGTATTGTGGCATGTATACAGGGACTTGTGTCTAATGCATGAAGAAAGGATAGATAGTATGTAGTGTAGTGAGTGGTGCTCAGTGTGGGAGCTGCTATTGTTGCACTGGTACGACTCCAAGCAACGGACTCTTGAGACATTGTGCTCCAACTAGTCCGAAATGCTGGCAACCAATAGAAAGAGTTGCATGCTGTGAGTAGTGCAGTGGTGGAATAGGAGGCAGAGTCAATGATCTCGTAGCCAGCATAGTGAGAAGTTGGAGCAATGGCAGAGGTGGTGGTGTGATGAGTGAAACTTAAAACATTGGAGCAGGTTGCAGAGGAACTTCGGGAATAGGAATGACAGATGGCAGCAAGGCAGGATCCAAAGAGAGGGCCATGCACTACAACTTCTCGACGAGGGCCAGGAGATGCTAAGCATGCATGGCCAAGGACCCATCGGCAGTAGTACCGAGGGCCAGGAACAAAAGCAGGACAGATGCAAAAGCAAGCCAGAAACCAAACTATCTACCAGAAAGAGAACCTACCAAAGGAATTGTCGTAGTATGCTAGAAATCAGAAGAAGCTAGGTGTTTAGTATAAAATTCATGGAAATATTAAGATACTTTTCCATATAAAAGATGCTTCATGAATGTATTTTGATGTATTTTTGTAGGAATAAAGTTCCACAATCATAACTAGAGGAAAAATGGGAATTAAAGCTAAATTCGTGGAAGTATCTATATATGGCAGGTTTCAAATGCGTGCAAAAATGAAGATGGCATGATGACAACTCTTGGAACCCTCCATTCAGCCCTTGTGCTAGTTCTATGAGGATTGCAACTTTATTTGATGAAGTTTGTTGTGTGTAAAGTAGTTTTTGTAATTCCACAAGAACTTAAGGGTTTTGTGCTAAATTTCAAAGTGCATTTAAACCTTGTCTTAGGGAACCACATGAGACACCCTTTTCCCATTTTCTCTAGCCACCTCTCTTCTTCTTTTTCTTCTTCCTCTTCTTCTTGCACCAAGGGGCTGCTTGTGTTGGAGGCTTGCAACATGATTTCTAGGCATGGAAGGTGGTTCTCCCTAGGGTGGTGGCTCTCTCCCTCGTGGTGGATTCAAGGGCAACCTTGGAGGAGGCTTGCAAACGTGCTTTGGTGGCCATTCAAGACTATTGGAGGTGGCTCATGGGGTTCTTCATTGAAGGTGTTTGTGGAATCATCTTGGAGAAGCTAGGACATGAAGGAGGAGCATCGTTTCAGCCTTGGATGTTTGTGTGGAAGGTGTCCAGCAACATAGTAGCTTGTGTAAGGCATCAAAAAGGAGTTTCCTTACTCTTCTCTCTTAGTTTTATGGATCCTTTAGAGTTTATCTTATAGGATTTTTATTATTTTTCAAAGATAACATTGAATCATAGTGGGTTACGTCGTTTTCACTTTCATAAATTCAGTTCTTGGTATTGCTGAGATGGAGATCATGTTAGTTGCTTGTTAAGTAATAAAATCAGTGATGTTTCTCGAATAAATCTCCTCGTTACTTTGTTGTTAGATATGGTTTCATATTATTGTGGGTCTGATTTTGTTGTTGAACACTTGAATTCAGCAATGGTTTCTAAATAAAAATCTCGTTTAGATGTTGTTAAGAAGAAGTTTAAAGTGATGCAAGTGTGCACATCAAGGCTGATTACATATATACATGTTTCTATCAAAATACTTGTGATTTGAACGGAAAATACAGAAGTGCTGATCTTGTGCTTGAATATTGGTATCTTCCAGCAAGATTTCTATTGATTAAGAATGCATTTATAAGAAGAAAACATGTGTCTATTGCTACTAAGTTGCATTATGTTAGTAGTTGCTTTCATATCATGATACAAGGGCCATTAGTAGTGGATTATCTCTCTTGAAAATTTCCATAAATTGGCATCCAAATTTCATCATGGAGTTTCATTTCTTGCCAAATTTAATGAAATCATTGCCATTCATTGAAGTTTCATTCAATTGCATGTGATCCCTTGTGTAGGAGTTAATTTTAAGTTGATCTTTTGCAATAAAATAGAGTGTGTTTGGATTGTTTTTATACTTTCACTTAGTTACACTTTAAGTCTTGTGATTCTTTTATTTAGTTCCTAGTTTTCTTCTTTAGTTAGTGTAGACACCCCGATTTTGAGGTGACCCAGGAATGAGTGTCCCTATGTTGCTTTGGATGCGATCAGCCCTTAAACCGAGCCCCGAACCCATTAGCCAGAGCCCAAATCAGACATTTGTGAGCAGGGCTGGCGCACCAAGCAGGCGCCCAGCTCTGGCT
>JAMKQA010010729.1:0-19848 GCA_024699735.1 Posidonia australis
GCCACCTTGGTGCGCCAGCCCTGCTCACAAATTGCTGAACTCTGGCTTGCTAACGGGTTTGGGGTCTGGTTTTATGGGCTGATCACATCCAAAGCAACATAGGGACTCTCATTCCTGGGTCACCTCAAAATTGGGGTGTCTACAATCGTATTAAAGAAATTAAATTCCCTTATAATGGAGCTGAGATAATGAATATCCAATATGCTGATGATACCATTATTTTCTTGGAGCCTTTTGATTGATGCATTGTCAATCTTAAGAGAATTTTATGTTGTTTTCAAGCTTATGCTAGGCTTAAAATTAATTTCAATAAATCCTCTCTTACTAGGATTGGTATCTCTGAGGTCCTAAGTAACAAATATAGTGATATGCTTGGTTGTTCCTAATCTTTCCTTCCATTGCTATATTTAGAGTTTCCTCTGCATTATAGGAAGACATCTTACAATGATTGAACTGTAGTTATTGATAAAATCACAGGTAAGCTTGAGTCTTAGAAATCCAAGTACTTGTCTCTTGAGGATAGACTTACTCTTCTAAACTCAGTTCTCTCTGTAGTACGTACTTATTATCTCTTTGTACTGCACTTAGCTGATAGGGTGGAAAAAGAAATAGATAGAATTCATAGAAGGTTTCTTTGGACTTCAAATCCTTATGGTCCCTCAAGTATCCCATTAATGAAATGGCAAAGTATCTACAGACATAAGAATCAAGATGGATTGGAGAATATCAATATCAAAAGCTTTTGCTTTGCTATTAAATGTAAGTTTCTTCGGCAACTCTTGGAAAGTTATAACCGTCTTAAATGGCCCATCCTTATTAGAAGTAGATACCTCCATCACAACGACTTTGGTGCTTTGTTAAATGTATCCTCTAGGAATTTCTCACTACTTTGGCAGGAATTAAAAGCATAATACCTTGTGATTAACACATTTTTGAGATTCATATTGAATAATGGTAGTAAAATCTTGTTATGGCATAATCACTAGGGTACTATTACCTCTTTGAAATATGACTTATATAATCTTTATTCTTTGGCTTAAAATAAGAAATGTTCTCTACAAAAGATGTTATGGGTGTATCTTGTCAAGGGTTAGGTGAATTTTGAAAATAAAATGTTTCATTCTTCTCAACTTCCATTTTTTGATGCAGTCAGATTATATGATATACTCAATTTAATTTAATTAAGTGATGGTGATGATGCTATCTTTTGGTATCTTACCAATAGCAATGAATTTTTAGTAAAGAGTTTTTATAACATTTTGAATGATGAGGGATATAAGTCATTGTATAAGAAGTTAATTTGGAAAAGTGTGGTACCTTTGAAAGTCAAAATTTTTGATTAACTTGTATGTCATGATAAAATTCTTTCTGAGGCTAATTTGCAAAAAAGGGTTGGACTTGTTCTTTATATTGTGAATTGTAGTTATCTTGTGGAATTTACTCTACATAATTTTTTGCACTGTAATGTCTCTAAAGTTACATGAGATTTCCTTATTTCCAGTGGTCATGAAATTTTGAACAGTATCAAGATTTCTGAGATTTTTTCCTTACATCATGTGCTTAAATTTAGTATATCTTATCAGGAATGGAACTCTTTAGTTTTGGTTATTCTCTAGATTTTATGGCTTAATAGAAATGCAATTATATTTAGGAACTTAGGTCAAAATATTAACTCAATATTTTATTACATTTTGCTTCTGGTTTCATGTTGGACAAATACCTTGGCAATTGGACAGGATAATCTGTCACAAACTCTAAGACAAGTCAAGCAAAATTGGGACCAAGCACATCTTCTCTAAGAAAATCCTCTTGTGGCTCCAATTAGTGGGTTTGGTGGTGCAGGAGGTGACTCTTTGGGGCCATCCACTTCTACTATTATATCTAGATCGGTTGACTTGGTCGTTTAATTAGTGTTACTTGATTTTTTTCTTGTAACGTTCAAGCTCTATTATGTATCTTGCTACTGTGTCCTATCCATGTTGTATATCTATTTTGTGGCTTCTGTAGATACTTGGAGGAAAAAAGTGGAAGTCATAGTCAAGTTTTTTTTTAAATTAATATATATTACTATTTACAAAAAAAAAAAAAAACAATGTCATATTTCTTTGGAGTTTAGTTCCATGAAAGGATACAAGTATTTATGTAGTTCATAAATGTTTGTTGGGTCCATAGGCATTTTGAATAGATTTGGATTCTCTTAATGTAATGTAGAGATATAAGTAGAAGAATGTTACTCATATTTTAGTTTATTATTTGAAATACCAATTTAAATTTATTTATATATATGCTTTAGCATAAATGCCTTCTTATTTTTTTCCTAGTTCTTAATTGAAAATTCTGCTCAACGTGCCATATATTGGATCCATAGGCATCTTGGGTCGATTTGGATTCTCTCAATATAATAGATTTGTGGATGTATAATTACAATATTATTCATTTTCTAGTTTATTATTTGAAAATACCAATTTTCTAGTATATACATATACTTTCCTTTTGTCATAGTACCTTCGATCTCTTAATTTTTCACTGAAAATTCTACTCACCGTGGAATATATCCATCCGTAGGTGGAAAGAGAAGTCCACGCTTAAGTGAGAAAAAACCAACCTTAAAAATCCTATAAACGATTCGAACCCTGTTTTCTCCTATTGCAAGGAAACAATGCAACCAACACAAATTCATGTCGAGTAGTAATTTTGTTTTTAAATTCGCATTTTGGCATTGCTTGGAATCTCTTCCACGTATCTCTTGTGAACGACCCTCCATGTCCAATGCCGTTCTTGCTCCATTAATTATTGCATGCCTCATCAACGTCGTTTGCCCATCTTGTCACAAACATTCCCTTAGTCATGACCAAAGTTCGCTGTCACAGAGTCCCTGCTGTTAATGTGTAGCAATGCTGTTTTATGAATTAGTATAACAGGTCTCGTTGTTTTGGTGTTGCTAAACAGGCTACCATGTCAGTCTCGAGATTGAATTTGTCAAACTAAGGCGTTAGAGAGGTTTAGTTTGTAATTGCATTTATTACTGTTATTTTAATCAAATTAACTATAAAGCGCAGAAAGAATGTATTCAGATGCTATCTTGTGCACGTCCTGGAGGATCATTCAATACATCTGAAACTTGGTCTTGGTCTTCTCAAATACTTGTTCAGCAATGACGGCACCATTGCCATCTGCTCTCTTGATCTCTAGCTGAGCCTTTTGGTAGAATCCTGTACCCCTTAGAGCGTCGGCGATGAAATCGTCAAACCCAATGGCTATTGCTGCCTCTGCCTTGGCTCCATATACCAATCTCTACATCAGCATACCAAACAGAAGTTTTAATTAAGTTAAACACAAGTTAAAAGTGAAATGCATAGTCAGTTCTATAAAAGTAGGATCATTACCTTAATTCGTGAAAGGTGAATTGCACCAAAGCACATTGGGCAGGGTTCACATGAGGCATAGATCTCACAATCTGAAAGCTCAATCTGCCCTAGTTTCTTGCACGCCTTTGTATTAAGAAACAAAAGATTATCCATAATGCAAAAGGATGACATAACATCACCTAGAGACATTATTATACACAAAGAAGTGATGTGAATAGAATAGTATCAAGTTAATTAGACATTTTTTGTATAATACAAAAATGCACCAGCATCAGTCATTTTTTTCTCGATAAAGAAAATGTATTGGAGATAGATTTTATGGGGAAAAAAATTGTGTTAGCAAGAAATGTTTTTATAGGATCTCTGGAAATTTACATGAAAACTTGTGGGCGCCTCAACATTTGCTGATGTTGCAGTATATCATTCATATAAAAAGAAATAGCGTTTACGTGGCAGTCTACCACGAAGGAGACATGTCATGACGAATTGGTCAACATAGTCAAGAAGCTTAAGCAAGTTCATAGGAATTCTTCAACTTACACGTGAATATAAGTTCTAAATGAAGACACAAAGTACCTTGACAGTCCTATAATAAAGTACTTTCCACTTTTCAGTAAATACTGTTGAAAAGATATAAATGGAATCCACTCTCAAACAAAGTCATTGACTCCAGATAAGCCTTAGTAGTTTGCCTACTTAATCCTGTTCGTCCTATTACCCCCAACAATTCCAAAACCACAACACACTTGAAATGTCTTCTAGATATTGATCCTCAATGTAATATTTAAAGTTTTAAACTTATAAAAATCTAAATCAACTTTTGAATCTATAAAACCTGTACTGACTTCACCTTAAAATATTTAGAATTCACAGCAAAGCTCTCCACTTTGTCTGTAGAAATAAACCAATTGTAGATTTAAAACAAAATTAATAAAGTAAGCTCAAATAAGGAGAACCATAAAAGCAGTTGACAATAAGGAGAAGTAACAGTAGGCCCTACATTTATTTCAATCGAAGCTGACATAAGGTACAAAAGCGTTCTACATTTTATACGTGACAAAAAAAGTCTCAAATTCGAATTTTTGGTATTACAGAAAACTTGATCAAAAGGATGGAATAAGTCAATAAGTACTACAACATCTTGATTTATGCTCTTTTTTGGTAGGTCCTGAATCCTTTCCACCACTTTCATTGTGTCACACAATTTTTAGATTACTTAATATGGTCAAATGTTTGGCAGTCCAAGTAACAGACGCTTCCTGACACTGAATCTAATGCAGGGATATATAGACACATACTTAACACGTCCATCACAGATAATTGTGTCATAAAAGTAAGCAACAAAGTACCTCACATATTTTTAAAAATTAATACTTTAAAACTAAAGCTAACAACAAGAGCAAATTGCATATAAGGGCATCCACTGCAACAATCGTCAAGCGTGAATAGCCTGTAAACCAATTCCCCTAGTCCACTTTCGATGTTTACAGCATCAAGAAGAGAAATGCAGTTGGTTTCAGCTGGTACTTCTTTAAGAACTTTGGTATAAAAAACGGGATGAACCAGTGGCCCCAAGAGAAGAAGAAGAAGATATAATATTACGAGAGGCATGGAACCGTAAGTCTGTAAAATACAACTTGTCAGCATGTTTTTCTAAGGGTCTGCATTTAAAGATCCTTAAGGAAACTGATCAATAATACACCATAACCAAGGACTGAGATCTGTGAAAAATTCGGGAAGTGTAAGATGAAAGATAAACATGCTAAGGTGACAAGAAGGAAAAAACAAGCGCCCACCTTATCTTCATCAAGCAAGTTACCAGGAATCCATGTTTATCCACATCTACTTGTTTTCTCTCTTGGAATCTAAACCAATTTTAGCTATTAGGTAAACCAATGTAGTTAGGAGGGAGGTCTGCTATTCTAGATATGACTGACAACACAGAACTGTACAAGTAGATCACATCATGGCAGTAAACGATGCAATTTTTCTCTTTATGATTATGCTCACTTTGTAATTTGATATGACGAGGCCTTCTTAGACCTAGGTGAAGGTATGAATTTTGGCTATGGTGCAATAGAGCGTATGTTCGAAACCACATGATATAGTGCTAGTTATTTGAGCATTAATGTTCTCAAAACAGCAGAAGTAGATATCAGTAAGAAGCTAGCACAGTTTGTAACTATAAATAACGAAATACAATGAGACATGATGGTTGCTGTTTCTTAAAATGCAAGTTCTATATCAAATATTTTTGCGTATACTCACTAAGTAAAACTAATTCCATGATAATTATTTGCTATAACTTAAGCAAGAGCTCACTCTAGAACAATGTTCAGAAACCACACTATGCATGATAAGTGTGAGCATACTTTTCAGTTTTCACATTTGTTTTTGCAAAAGCCCCTTTCTGCAGCAGACAGTATGGTGGGACTCTTGCGATTTATGCAACATTCTTATGGTATGAAAGATAACAGTAGTTAAAAAATTGATATTATCTCTTTACTGTGATAAAATCAATTCTACTGTCAAATCCTGAATTCCAGACAGACATGTGGCATTTTGACACTCCTCGAAACATTTGTTTAGAAGGACTACGAGAAAGAATAGAGTATGCTAAACCTCTTAAGGAAAGAAGAAATTTGATGTCCATGCAAACGAGTAATGCATGTTCATTTCCATCAAGGAAGTAATAGTATTCCTTTCATTGACCAGGGTCACAATGGAACCCCACAAGTTCAGAGAAGTTCTTGAAATTGTGATTTTTAACAAACATTCAACAGGCAACAAATGGTCAAAGAATACCCCAACTGAATTTCTGTAGACGTCAGAAATCACGATTATGAATGACCAAGAATCAATGAATATGGTAGGTACTTTTAAGTCTAGTCAATGCAATAATGAGCACACAAAATTCAAAAAAGCTCACTCAGAATTCTACTAGTCAGAAATGATGTAAAACTTAAGTCTCTACAGGACAGATCACAATTTTTTGTCAAAAGCAATTGCGGAAGCATACAGAACTCTACACCTCAGATCCAAGATAGAGAAAGAAATCTTGCTAGTACTTTAAGAAACAATTAAATAAAGTTTAAAAACATCAATTAGGCATAAATACAAAGATTATTAACATCAAAAGCATCATAGGTTGATCCTTTTGCTAATTGGTATTAACTAAAACGGAAGAAAATTGGATATCATCAACTGTATCACTTGCCATACCTCTCTAATTGCAGTCACCTCTGCATGAGCGGTAGGATCCGTTTGATTCAAAACCATGTTGTGACAACTTACAACCACTTCATCATTTCGAACAACAACAGCACCAAAAGGGCCTCCATCTCCAGAGTCTACACCACTGTATGCTTCTGCAATCGCTTTTGACAAAAACTTGTGGTCTCTGTCCTGGACAGCTGATTTTCTCACAAGAAATCACGTAATGGAAGTCAGAATGGTAATTTGACGTCCACTCCAGTTCATATAAAACCCAAATTGTTGGCAAAAGTTTTAAGAATAAACAAGTGTCAACATAGAATTTAGAAATAACATGAATTTAAAAAAACCAACAAACAAACATAGGATTTAGAAATTTTATGATAGTCAAATTTATCATATAACCCAAAGTATGCAGGAAATAAAAAGGAATCACAAAAATATTAAAGGAAATAACAGATCAGATACCCCTTTCTCATTGAAATATTAAAAACACAGTGGTCCAAGAAAAATAGATATCCACAAAAGATCTTAGAAGATTTTACCTTCCTGATAACCAGCAAATGCAGATGCAACTGAAAAGGTGCCATCCTTGGTCTCCACCACTGAAAAAGATAGCATATGCAAAAAAAAAAAACAAATATAATGTAGATATATACAACAAATGGAGGACATTTTAACAATTGCAACTGATTAAGTTTATCTTCCCAAATTCCAATTCATAATCCCAAATTATGTAAAAATGCTTAACAATCTCACAAAGAAGGAAAAATTAACAATACAATATGAAAATGCTTAAGTGGCTAAGTGAGTCCTTTTTAAACAGTGAATATTTGGATGACAAGAATTTTGAATATCAGGAAGATATGATAAATATTTCATAAGCAGATAAAACCTAGAAGAATATAAATTAGATATCACTGGCAACACTCATCAAACGCAACAAAAACATTTATGAAATCAGCCATGAGTAAAGTACACCCACTGTGATATACACGAGCTAGGCTGAACTAGTCTTAAAAGAAGAGTGTAAATGTGAACCAAGGTCTTCCAAAAGCTTTAAACATTTATTGACTACCATAATAAATTCTGAATCAGGGAGATGATGAAAGAGGGGAAAAGCTTACCTATACAAAACAACCTTTCAACAGCATAATTACATGAGAAAAAGGTTAAAGAAACCAGAAGTGTGATGGAGAAAATAGACAATCAAATTAAATATGTGAATGAAAAAGAGAAATTACACTAACACCCATTCAACATGTAATATTAGAAAAACCTGTGTTCTAATGTTTTAGTGGTTTGTTAAAAATGAAAGGTTGATCAACCATGAAAGGCAAATAGTATCTACCTTGGTCATCAAAATAAGGCATTGAATAAATCCTAAATCTATAGATGCATCCAATACTGTCCTTCAACTTGAGAAAGGAAAACATAGAAAAATATGGAAACACAAGAGGAAAATATGCATGAGTCCAACATCAAAGTAAACAACAAAGAAGCAGATAAATGAATTATCTGAGCTAAATACGCAATTTTAGCTGTAAAGTTCAAGATAGTTTATTATGAAGATGCTGCAATCAATACTTAAATAACATCCAATGCAACTCAAGATTCAAGGTTCAACCAGTAAGCTGGTACACCTATACCTACAAAGCAGTTGCTCAAACTCAAAACCACCACAGCTGATAGCAAGTTATAGGAATAACTTAATTTTACAAGCATATACAACTATCTCTAGTAACCCAATTACAATTGGTCCTAAAGTTTTATATCTTAAAAAATCCCTATTACTTGAGATCCCCTAATCTACTTATTATTCTCAAACTTTCTGCATGATTGAGATCCTCGTTAAACATAAAAGGCAAATAATTGAAAAATATTGGCATAAAACAATACTATGAAGCTAGGGAAGAATCTTAAGATTCATTTGGTAGAACTTCAGCTTTTAAATCCAAATGTAGAAGCTAATTTTTGATTAGAAGCTGTCATACTTTAACTTCTGGTTAGAAACTAAGAAATCACTATTCCAAAAGTTACATACTTTTGAGAAACTGGTAGTGTTTGATAGAGTTGTTGGACCATTGTAACTTCTGAGGAGAAGCTAAATATTTAAAAGTTGTTCAAAAATTCTACTAAACAGACCCTTGAACATCCCTTCAC
The DNA here is from genome assembly GCA_024699735.1 of Posidonia australis. NCBI lineage: Eukaryota > Viridiplantae > Streptophyta > Magnoliopsida > Alismatales > Posidoniaceae > Posidonia > Posidonia australis. The sequence continues at coordinate 8,745 of JAMKQA010010729.1, forward strand.
ATTCTGCCAGTGATTAGATATGATATCAAGGGAATCAACACATGGACACCAAATATATAGAATAAACAACTTGCAGCTCATCTAAGATGGAATGTTTGCCACAAAGAAATGACAAAAACAACCCAAAATGAACTTCAGCTAATCGCTTCACATTCTACTGGTGATTAGATATGATATCAAGAGAATCAACACCAAATATATAGAATAACCAACTTGCATCTAATCTAAGATGGAACATTTGCCACAAACAAATGACAAAAAAAAGTTCCAAACATGAACTTCAGCCACAAACCCTTGTGAATACAAGGAAAAGATTTTGTACCTTAAAGATACACACTATGTACAACATGAAATAAGTCCAAAGGCAAGGCACATTAACAAACAACACAAAAATTTATAAGACTACATCCACAGAAGAGAGAGAAAACACAAGGGAATTCGTGATAAGTAGGCAAACATTGATTTCTAAAATAATTGAAAAGTATGTTTAAGAGTCGATGATCTTACTATTATACCAAGCGAAGACATGTTTCCTCAAAACAAGAAGAGGTAAGGAAAGATCTCTCTTCTGCATTCACGTTTTTTTGAATTTCTTTATTAACTTTTCAAATTTTAAATTTCTCCACTATGTCTAGCTTTTTTAAGTTCTTCCTTTTATTGAATTAATTATTCTTAATTTTTCTCCATCCTATCTTACCCCTCTCTCTCTCTCTCCTCCCTTATATGGAAAGCTTCTATCTATTGCTTTCCATAGACGGTAAAATTAAAGAGAGATAGAGAGAAGGCTTTTCCTTTTATTCTTTTAATTACAATGTTTCTTAATTTTCTTCTATTATTTGTCTCTCTTTATATGTGTAAGAATTGGTGGAAAACTTTATCTATAGTTTTTTATAAATTAGAAAACTATAGAAAGAGTGAGAACGAGAGAGACAAAGAAGGTTTTTTCCTTTTTAATAATGAATATTTCTTAATTTTCCTCATTCATCAATGTCTTTTGATAAATACATAACAGAAGAAGAAAATTTGAATGAGTCAAATAATTTATTTTTTTCAATGTATGTGGTCTTTGCATATCTTATTAAAAAGGATTTTTTGTAGATTTGATTGTTTGATATTCATAAAACAATTTGTAATTGTTAACAATATGTTATAAGGGTACTTATTATATGGATATCCATGTAAGGGATAAACCTTATATATATGTAATAATATTGCTTATCAATAACAGATATTCACTTTTCTCCCTAACTGCAATATGATATCAAAGTCCAGGTCCACGTAAAACCTTAGTCGTCTCCTTTTCTTTCCTCCCAGACTTCCAGCATCGTTTAGCCCACCCACCGATGCCACCAGCCCCTACAGCTATTGCCGTTGGCCTTCCACGTGCCTTATGCACCTTCTTAAACCTCCATCGGTTCTCTTCGACCACTCCTTCCTGATCCCCTCCTTTAAACAACCCCTCTAGACCTCCGTCGGCTCTCTTCAGCCACTCCTCCCTAATTCCCTCCTTCGGATAGCCCCTCCACTCATCTGTCGGTCCTAGCAGTCCTTCCTTTTGGCAACCAACAGCTTCTTTAGTAGGGTTGTTGTTGCCATGGTATGATCTAGGTTATTCTCTACTTCTACTTAATGTTACTACATCTAAGGTCGTTTATGTGCCTTAGTTGTGGTTTCCTCTACTACTATCTACCCTAGAAATGGGTTCTTCACTATTATCTACCCTATATATGGGTCCTTGCTGTTGAATTTCAGCCATCTATTTGCTCTTTTTCTCTTTATTTTACATCAAAGCAGACCTTATTTGTTGATGTTATGGTACCTCTCGTGACACATGGCTTAAAAATTTCTCTAGAACATTTGTCAAGTTAAATAACAAGAATTATCTTCTATGGTCACAGGCATTTGAAACATTCTTAGGTACCCATCATAAGATCCGTTATCTTATGGATGCTTCTCTCGATACTAATGACACCACATATGAGGATTGGTTTGCAGATGATTATGTGGTTATATCATGGTTTGTCAACAATATAGATGAAGATGTTTCCAGAGGTGTGATGATGTTACAACCTACCAAGAAGCTAGCAGACTTTGTAGAGCAATTATCGATATGAGAAAACTATTGCACGAATCTGTAAAATATATGAACAACTGTTTACTCATCACTAGGGGGAGTGTTCTATTCAGGAGTTTTACGATTCTCTTCGGGCACTACTAGATGAATCAAAGATATACTAGCCATTTGTCACAGACATCTCTAAGATGCGTCAGTATAGAGAAGAGTTGCCTGTGGCTATTTTCCTTGTAGGACTCACTCTTGCATTAGCATCTTAGATTTGTGGCTCGATACTTGGTGCTAAGACTCTTCCATCACTTTCGTTTACCTTCTCTCGAGCTCTTTGGATCTCGACTGCTACTCCAACGACTATTCCTAGTTAGTTAACGTTAGTTATATCCACCAGGGGACATGGTTGTGATGGTCGTGGGCGTAAGCAATCATCTTCAAGGAGACATGAGGCTCATCGCTGTGATCACTATGGTTGTATAAATTATCCTTCATATCACTACTGGAGCAAGTTTGGTTGACCCCTTAGACTAGACATGTAGCGGAGACTCTCTTTAATGATTTCTCTACTCCAACGGTGACTATTTTTCAAATTGATTATGATAAGTTTCTTTAATTCCAAGACAACCAAATCCTTGCCACTGCTGCCCATGCTTCTGCCTTAGGTATATCTGCCTTATTAGCTTCTAGTCCTAGTTCTTGGATTATTGACACTAGGACTTCCTTACACATGTCATGTATTCACACTCTCTTTACCTGTCTTTCCAACTTATTTGATATTAAATCTATTTCTATTTCCAATGGTCACCATTACGCTGTCTCTGAGGAAGGTGTGGTTCATGTCTCTTCTCAGATCACTCTTAAAAACGTTATTTATGTGCCTAACTTTCTCGTTAACTTATTTTCTATTAGTGCTACTACTCGCCAACGTTACCGTTTTGTAACCTTTTTCCATTATCATTGTACTTTTCAAGATCTGTAGATGGAAAGAAAGATTAGTTTGAATGGTAAGCATGGTCATGGCATTTACATGTTAGTTCAGGATGATATACCTAGTGAATTGGCGTTTGTTGCAACTACTGCAAACTCTTCGTTGTTATTGTACTACCGTCTTGGTCACCCATCACATCGCAATCTACAACAGACTTTTCTTTTGGATCACTATTGAGTCATTTATTTGTGAATCGTATCATTTAAATAAGCACCATCGAGCTATCTATAAGCAGTCTAAGTTGTTTATTAGTCAGAATCCCTTTGATTTAGTTCATTATGAAATTTAGAGGCCCGCTCGTAGTGTGTCAATGTCTGATTTTTCTTATTATATTATTTTTTTAGATGATTATTCTAGGATTTCTTGGATGTACTTCCTGAAGTATAGACATTATGTGTTTGACATTGTCAAGAAGTTTAGAAGTTTTTTACTGAAATAATAAATTATTTTTCTGTTACTCCAAAAATCTTTTGAACTGACAATACTCTTGAATTTGTTCAAAAGGATGTGGACAATTATTGTATTTCATTAGAAATGTTTCAGTAAACCTTTTGTTTATATACCTTTCATCAGAATGGAGTGGTTGAACGTATGCATAGACAAATATTTGACGTCACCCGTACCATTTTGCTTCAAATGAATGTTCCAAAATCATTTTAGTCTAACATCATTCTTACAGTCACTCATCTTATTAATAGGATACCCTTTGCACTTCTTGGTGGTGAAATTTCACTTCACGTTTGTGACCTGATAAGGAATTCTTCAGTCTTCTTCCAAAGTTGTTTGGGTGTATCACTTATGTTTAGGATCTTAGTCTAAGTCTTGATAAGTTAGCTCCTTGGTCTCTTCGGTGTGTTTTTGTAGGATATTCTAGAATTCAAAAGGGATACAGGTGCTATCATCCACGCAATTATCGTTATATTGTATTTGCTGATGTCACCTTTTGGAAATCAAAGTCCTACTTCGATTCTTCTGCCTCTCAAACTAAACTTATTACTACTCCAGTTCCTTTCTCTATCGAGATTGTGAATATAAGAGGTGTTCAACGGCAATCTTTGTAGGAAAATATGTCTTGTCCACTACAAGTTATCATCGACGACGTAACATGCCTACGCCAACATAGACTAAGCCACCACTCTCCTTCGTAGATCTTCTATCACAAGATCTTGATATGCTCATTGTTACATGATCCTCCACTGTCCATTCTATATTGACTTTTGTTATTTATGATTTCCTTCATCCCTTCTTTCGTCAGTTTGTCCTGTCTATATCCTTAGAGTCTATAGTCAAGAACTATGAAAAAACATTACTCCTGCTACATTAGAAGGCAGTTATGGATGAAGAGATGTAAGTCTTACTTACTTGTGGTATATGGGATTTGGTTGCTCTACCTAAAAGAATTGGTACTGTTAGTTGTCGGTGGGTATTCAATATCAAATATAAGTCTGACGGTTTTGTAGATAGATACAAAGCAAAGTTGGTTGCTCGTGGTTTCACACAGTCTTATGGCATTGATTATGAGGAGATATTTCCTCTAATAGCCTGCCTAAATTCCATTCAAGTTATCTTATCTGTTGTTGTCGATCACTTATGGGATATACGCCAACTTGATGTGAAGAATACGTTCCTCTATGATGATTTGGCAGAATAGTTATACATAGAACAACCTCTTGGGTATATTACTCAAAGGAAAAACAGTTTATGTATTCTCAAGAAAGTGATATATAACTTGAATCAGAGTCCAAGAACGTAGTTTGATAAAATCAACAAAGTGGTGATGCATTTTGGGTTCAAAGATGTGTTGTAAACTATTCATTGTTCATCAGGAAAGACATTAATAGTTGTGTACTGTTGACAATATATGTGGAAAACATCATTCTTACAGGAAGCAATGCTACAAGTATTAAGGAGATAAAAAATATTTACAGCAACATTTCACTACAAAGGATATGGAATATTCTAAGTATTTTCTGAGGATTGAGTTTGCTTATGCTAAAAGGAAGATGACGCTATCTTAGAGAAAATATGCACTTGATCTTCTCCAGGAGATAGACTTCACAAGATGCAAACTAAAAAGTATTCCCATTAATCCAACATCAACTTTCTAGGATAGTTCTACACGCATATATGAGGATGCAGGTAGATATAGATAATTGATTGATGAACTAATCTACCTAATTGTGACACATCTAGATATCTCATATGTGTTGGACTTCTCAGTCAAATCATGTATGAACCGAGAGAGGTACATCGACAAGGTGTCTTATGTGTGCTTACATACATTACAAGTACACTAGGATGAAGGCTAGTTTATGAGAAATATGGTCACCTAGATGTTAAGGCATATTTTAATTCTAATTATGTAAGAAACAAGGATGATGGAGAATCTATATTAGAATACTGCACCTATGTAGACAGAAATCTAGTAATTTAGTAGAACAAAAAGCAGAATGTAGTATCACAATCCAATATAGAAGCTGAGTACCATTCCATGGCACAAATAGCTTATGAGATAATCTAGCTTATGTCCTTCTTATCTGAGGACTCCAATGGCTATGCATTACGATAATCAAGTAGCGATTTTCATTGCAAATAATCCTATTTTCCACGAACGTACTAAGCATATTGAGATGGACTACAATTACATGCTTGACTTGGTAATGAAAGGTGTTATTTGCACTTCATATACTCAATCAATAGAGCAGCTAGCAGATATTTTACCAAAAGGTTGAGTATTGGGAGATTTGAATCTTTATGTAACAAGTTGGACATGATTAATATTAATGTTCCAACTTGAGGGAGAGTATTAACACTATGTTATATGAGTTATGTCTTATATAGGTACTTGTTATAAGGAAATGGATATCCATGTAAGGTGTAAACCCTATATATATGTAACCATGTTGCTTATCAATATTAGATATTCACTTTTCTCCCTAACTACAACAGTAATAAATATTTAAATTGTATTTTTTCTTAATCACAATATAAAATGTGCATATTTATGATCTTCTTTAGAACACAATCATTAAATTAAAATTTTACTCCTCAAAATTTTATTTATAGAGAACACCAAAAATAAAAATTTCATCTCTTGATGTTTGGTCTTCCTTTTGTAAATTTTGGATTACTTAAAATTTCATTTTTTTTTCCCATAAGATTGTGAAATGTTCACTTATTGTTGTGTATTTTTTGGATCAATGTTTATAAAAATGTTATAAATGTTAATAAGTTGTTTTTGAGTAAAAACCTAGTTTTAAAATTTTTTTCAACATTTTTATAGATGAAATACTCTTATTTTGACTTTTTCTATGATATTCAGATAAACATAAATATGTTAGCATGTAAAATACTTAGTTATTGATAACAACTTTTTTTTTAATTTCATGATTTATAAAAAATGTAATCATTATTTCTTACTTATAGTCTAGATTGAGGGCTAGATAGAATGATATTAGAAATAGGATATTAAATTAAATTAGAGATAGAAGTTAGACAAGAAACTTATAAATGAGTTAATCACATGCAAACAACAATCTCATGGAAGCTAATACTTTATTTTCATATATTGTATTACATTTTAGTAATCAAAATATTCTTATGAAATTGTATAATTTTTTATATTTTAGTTGTTTTAAAATTAATTTTCTGTATTTTTTATATCCAAAATTATTTTTTATATATTGTATTTTTCTGTATTTTTTATAAAAAATGTAATCATTATTTTTTACTTATAGTCTAGATTGAGGGCTAGATAGAATGATATTAGAAATAGGACATTAAATTAAATTAGAGATAGAAGTTAGACAAGAAACTTATAAATGAGTTAATCACATGCAAACAATAATCTCATGGAAGCTAATACTTTATTTTCATATATTGTATTACATTTTAGTAACCAAAATATTCTTATGAAATTGTATAACTTTTTTATATTTTAGTTGTTTTAAAATTATTTTTCTGTATTTTTTATATCCAAAATTGATGTGCATATAAACTTAGTCCTTTTACACATTTTTTTGCACTTTGGGTTTTTCACTTGTATAAACCACTGAAGAAACCAAAAGAGCAATGAGAAAGGAATTAGAAAAGACTCGTATTTGACTATTTTCCACAAATCCAGAAGCACAAAAAGGGGCTCAGTCGATGCAAATCAGACAAGAAAAGACAAAGTTATAGATTGTCAATAAATTTGACATCAAGAAAGTGTAAGGTGCATCTTAAGAACCTAATACAATAGTTCATTACCACCAAGTAAACAAACAGTGCTTTTTCATTCCCGATTAAGAAACAGAGACTGTAACATTCAAGCGGAATATAATGACGACAAAAAAAAACCACGGTCATCATCATCAGAAAAGGAAAAAGGAATGGTAAAAACAAAGCCTATAACACAAAGGATTCAGTAACTGAAAAGAACATAAAAGGAGAAAAAAAAAAGTCAACAAGTTTTCTGAATCATCAAATGCTTTGTGTAGACGAAATTACAGAACCAGAATAAAAAAAGTCATGAATTGGCAACACACAGGATAAATACAAACCAGGGAGATCTAAAACAAACAAGAAGTCTACCATCCCAAACATCAGAAACAGAAATCAAAATACAAGATACAACACATGAACAGAAAGACAACAACAACAACAAACCCAAATCCCGCAACAATGAAACCAAGGAAGACGAATACAAAAGACGGGATCTCTCACCTTTAGCCTCCTCAACAGTCGTCAATCCCGACATGGTACTCCTCGGATTGAAAGTCCAGAACAATAAAACGCTCCTCCAAGACTGAAGAACGGAGAGAAGAATAAGAGCCGAGAGAAGAACAGGGCGCGGGTCCAGTCCAACTCTCGAATGCGTATTTGTGGATATGAAACAAATCAAAGATCGGTTTTCTGGAACTAAACAAAATCTGATGGGGCAGCATGGAAAAACCGTTGATGGGCCAGCAAAACAGCAAAGAAGAGGTTTTAAAAAAACAATCACAACCACACCATGTGTCACAGCTCAGTATCTTCCTGGAATCCGAAAGGAATTTTGCTTCAATATCCTTCTAAAGTAGTCTATTTATTAGAATGCTCAAATCTAACAAAATCAAACTATAATCTTTAATATCTTTGTAGTTGACAACTATGATAAAACGTTAGTTTCCCTTGTTATCTATACGTTAAATGATTATAATATCTTTATTATAAGTCCTCGCAAAACTTCATTTTGTAGTGATTGTGATGGATGATTAGCGCGTATTGCAAAAGAACGTGGTAGGTAGAGAAAAAAAGGAGATGGTTAAGTTATAAGTTAAGTTATTTACAAGTTAAGGTTTTTAAAAAGAAATAAGTTAGTAATTTAACATCTAGGATTAGAGGTTTAACCTAGATTAAGTAAAGGAAGATGACAATAAGGATATTCAAATATAACATTTGATTTTGTGTGGGCACGTTGATAAACAAATAGATGTTGTATTTTCTATAGGTACTTACAGGTAAAAAGCCTATTGGCATAAGTGTTGGAAGGATGATGGGAAGACGGTAGGAGGATGGAGAGATAAGAAAGAGAGAAGAGGAAGCGAGGAAAGAAGAATAGGAAAATAAAGATTTAATCTTAACCTTTAAAATTATATAGACAGTTAAGATTTTATATGTCTATAAGAAATATCCTGTAGAGATCAATATACACTTTTTTCTGAAATAAATATTATCTAGGACTATATAGACAAATACACTACTCTGCAAAGACATTCAAATAAAAAGTCCAATCCAAAAAGCAAGAAAGTAACCCCCTTTTTGTATTCGTAACTGCTACGTGGGGTTTGGTGCTTTTCGGGTGATGGTGGTGGTGGTGTTGTGCACGATTATTATTTTTGATGGAGTAGGAAAGTTGGGCTGTTTTTGCATGAAACTTGGCCATGGTCACGCCGTGTCGGCATCTGATAGACGTCGACTAGTTTAGTACACGCGAAAAAATAAATTCATACACCGACCAACATATTTGAATGATTACTTTTGGTAGCAGCAAAAAAAAGAAGGATAATGATAATGATTGTTAGCATTTCCAGGAAAGAAAATAATGATAATGTTAAGTATATCATGTACTTCGGGGAGAGAGAGATAGTGGACATGGGCTACTTTCCGGTCCTTGATTCAAGTTTGACTTTTAATTTGTATATTATAAAATAATTTTTTTATATCAAGGCACGCATACACCGCTATGGCTGCTTTAAATGGCCTTTCTCTGATCTTCTCCGATACTAATCATGAATCCAAGACATATATTGGAAAATATAGAAGATATTTCGAAAAGACATACTAATAAGTTTCCAGTACATAGATTTGATGGATTTTGTTTCAAATTGTAAAGAAGATTTGTAAGATTTTGTAAGGATATTATTGTCATAAACTAAAAACATTATTATAAGAGATGAAGGAAGTAAAGGATTTCAAAAAAAAAAAGTGAAATAAAAGTGTATTTAAATTATTTTTTAAAAGTAAAGATCAATTTGTAATAAAGTGATAAGAAAAGTGTCTTTATAAATATTAACTCTATATATTATATATGAGATAATAATTACATGAAACTCAATATGGACAAGGATCATCATGTCGCAATCTCCACATATGGTTACAACAATATTGGGTATGTTGCCTAAAATAGTTATGAATATGGGTAATTTAAATAGTTGACCTTTTTTTTTTTACATTTCCTTTTAAAATTTCAAAAATGAACTATACTTCTTCTAATCCACTTTGTGGTACAACATAATCTAATTACTCAAATTCTAGAATTCATTTTAAAATTTGAGATAATGACTTGCTCTTAAAAGCCTTTAAGAAGTTTTGTTAGAATGTTACTCTTGAGCATGAGGTGAGTGGGTCTTATAGTAAAAATTTAATAAAAACAGAGAATGAAAAAAATAATGTAAATCACTAAACAATATAAAAATAATAAAAAAATCCTTAAAAATGAAATGCTGATAAAACTAATAAATAAATAAATAATTCTGTAGTGGGCTCTAAACTGAAAGAGAGCCCAAACCATAATAAAAATCCTTTATTGTATGAATGGTTGTTTTTCGTTGTACTGTTTTAACATTTATGTTTTACGAACTTAACCTTGTTAAAGAGCATCAACAACATTCCTTTGAAAAACTTAAAGAAGGATCTAAATTTAGAGTCTATTTGTGCACAAAATTTGATAGCAATTGCTAAGAATTGGAATTCCAGAGTCAATAGGAAATTAGAAAATAATGGGAATTGATTTCCTATTGACAAAGTTTCTTGTTGTTTGTGCTTATTCAAGAAAGCGAGGGAAACTAAAACACTACTATTTGTATACAATCAATTCTCATTACCACTTATTAAATTCACAAAATTTCATCTACAAATAACAACAAGAAAAAGGAGCAAGATGTAGGGATTAAATGAGCCAACAAGTAAGGAATAATTTTTCTTGTAGCAAAAAAAAAAGAGAATTAATCTTATTTTGAAAAAATAAACAACAACAACAATCATGGATCCTAGCCTCGAACACCTAGATCAGTAACACTGTCTCGGCCTAGACAAACACCTTCTTTGAAAGAGGAACAACAACAAACAATCCTGGATCCTAACCTTGAACACCTGGATCCTGGTCTCAAACAACAATCTTATTTTTGTTGTGTGGGGGAAGCTTTATCTTCATAAACCGATCCTAAATCAAAAGCCTTTGCCTTAGGAATCTCACGACCACCACCAAGCCATTCGCTAGTCTCTCCCTTTCCTCTTTGTCGAACCCATACTCCAAAACCCCAGGTGTTGTGTCGAGGCATATCCCCCTGACCATCTCCCTCAGCCTCTTCTCCGTGTAGGATACTAATGCTTCTCTAGAGGGGGGGTGAATAGAGATTTTCAGGTTTTTATTAACTCTTTTAAATTTGTTATGCAATCTGAATAATCTTAAGGATTTAACACACAAGCATTCAATCACAAAGACACCAAGAATTATAGTGGTTCAGCCAACCCCGACTTAGTCCACTCCTCAAGTTCCCACTTGAGATTTATCCCTTATATTCAAT